>JAUMGZ010004619.1:0-10404 GCA_032359645.1 Pododesmus macrochisma | reverse complement strand
TACTTAGAAATCGTGTACCTAAAATCGATCGACGAAAACGTACCTCTTCCCGTATATTGCACAATACACAATATTCATGGATCGCACATATTCATTCTTGGTACCAACATGTTCATAATAAAATACGCTTTTAGAAAATGTATACTTTTATCGATAAGTTATCAATAGTTTTGAAGTTATGTGAGTTTAAACTTGAAACGGCAATGACGAGCCGTTAGCCGTACTCGCTACCTTTTAAGAGAGATAACTGTAACAGACGGATAAAGCAAGTAAACACACACACAATGAGTGTGACAGGGGTAACAGCAGGAAGAATAAGATCAACAAATATAGGAGGGTAAAACTTTATATAACATAGTCTGGGTCTGGTAATGTAACGACGACCTTCCAATAAAACGATGTGCTGTGCAATCACTACCATAGTAAATTGCGATATACAAGCAAATGAAGTATCATGATGATGTCTACTTATCCTATCTCAGTTTTGTTGTCGATTTGTTGCAATTTCGATATTGACTTTACTTGTAAAGACAGTGGAAAGAATTTCTATAAAATGTGACAGTTTATCATATACCCTGGAGTGACTATCCCCATAAATAAGAATGCTGTAGGCACCATATACAATGGATTGCTCTTGGTTTTATTATTGATTAAGCAATGAACATCAAGTTATGATGTCTACAAAATGTGTAGATAAAACAATGATAACTTGATTCGAGATGATAGATTCAGATAACTCCAAAGAACCAAGGGCACACAGAAACTTAGAGAAGTCATTCAGCGGGATAACCAACGACATTAGAGAGAGAAAGAGAGAGAGAGAGAGAGAGAGAGAGAGCGTTCAAGGCTAAGTAGTGAAGGAAATACAATTTTGTACTCAAAATGTAATGCAAAAACAAATATGGAAGGAAACCTGTTGCATGTTAAAAAATACAGAATCAACACAGCTAAATGATAAAAGATACGGAAGCTATTCTGTTATATGATATACTATAAGGAAGCACATTGGTCCTAATATACACTGTTTGATACATTGTTCGGAAGCAAATCTGTAAAATGATAAAAGATAATAACTCAAAACTGCTATATGGTAAATAAAGTATCTTAAGTTAAATTCCTTTTCATTTCATATGAGATATATAAAACACCCCTGAGAAGTGTTTAATGTAGCAAGCCTTTGGCCGAAAGTATTTTCGAAATATTTGGATGTGAGTTTTCCGATTGCAAATTAAAAACAAACACACAATTAGCGACTTAAATGTGTTAATATGCAAAGTCTGAGTATTGAGGAATTCATCAAGCAAGAATAGGACAAAACAAACGATCGTGTAAAATTCCCTTGAGTTTGTCTTAGCGATGGACTGACTTTTTTCGGTCTTTTTTCCGCGTTGTATTTCCTGTTTTTGTTAGTTTTCCTGAGCAATTAGCAGCATAGAGGGCCGTTTGGTGGAGCTAAAAATAGAATAAGGTCAAAGTCAAAGTGCTGACGACAATTTGCCGATTTGTTGTGATGACGTCAATGGGGATGAATGGGTGGTTTGTTTACGGTTGGGGTCAGATGTAGTGATAAACAATAGAAGGAAGTTTAGTCTAATCGAATGCAATAGATGATTTAAAACAAATCAATAAAGGTTTTAGCTTTAATGCTTCCATCATACCTGATATATGAAAATATACTGAACGCTGTTTTTTTTAATATCCCTCAAAAACACAATAGGATAATTCTGCTGGTTAATATAAAATAAACACTCTCACGTGTGAATGTCGTCCAGAAATAAATCATTTTAAAACATCTGTTCGTGGTTGGAATTGAGACGCTAGCGCTGTACACACAATTGTTGTAAAACATCTGTTATAGCATAGTCGTTAAAAGTTTATTAGAGTGCTATCTTTACTTTTTGCATGCACTGAAGCGTTGGAATGAAAGACACTATTTCAAATATGTGTGTTGTTAACACTGTGAATAATTTATATATTTGTGTGGTTAAACATTGTGTATATCTAATCATGCTTTGTTAATCAAATTGATCTTTTGACCTCTCAATGAAAACATCAAGCGAGAAAATAGTTCTTTATCAACGAAATTTAATCGATCGTTTCACCTGTCAGTAATGTTACGTTTACTTTTGGTATTAAAGCGTTCTCTTCCTTATTCGTGAATGAATGCCTTTGTGATTTCTCCTTTGTCCGTCTGCTCTTCTAGTTTAAGTGTGAACTAAATGATGACAAACTATGGTGTGGAGATATCACTTATATTCCTTTGAAAAAGCATTTCCTTCACGAAAAATGTCTTGCAACAAGAGGTGTGCCCCGAGACGATCATCGTTAATGGATGCTTGAAAGGTGTTGTATTCTGTGCTACGGTTTGTTCTCGTGCATCGGCTACTCTTTACGATCCCGGAGCGTGCAGACACGGCGCGCTTTTCTCATGGCACTGCCTGAGCAGCGTTTCTTGAATTCCCGTTGAGGGTTGTATCGACCCCGGTGCTGGTTGTGTTGCAACGTTACGAGGCTCCGGTGCTCCGAAGTTTTGGCTCCCCGATGCTCCGGTGCTCCACTTGGCTCCGGGGCTCTGACGTTCTGGAGTTCCGGAGCTCCAGTCAGTCTTGGTGGTTTTAAAAATACTTTTTCTTGTTCTTCTGTCGCTGAATGTTTCCTCTCATTAAGCCTTTGAAGGCTGTGTACATCTTAATAGTTCGAGTTGCGATGTAAGAATGATCTTGGTAGTTTTATATATAATGTTTGTTGTTTATATCTAACTGATGCAATGCATTGTAGGTAAATAGGTAGCATCTAATCAAACTTGCAGCATGTAATTATATATTACAGATAAATACCTTTATAAACCCAAGCTGCAGTATAAAATAAAGAAGAATAGTTTTTTCATTGTGTGTTAAAAGTTGATTGTTACATAAGGCGCATAGATTTGATAATTAAAAAACAATAAATTACAGAACACATACAATATTAGCCTTCATTATTACAAGTTTAGTTGGTGTAACACTAAACAATAAGGGTTATGATATTTCACTAACAAACACAATAATGATGTTTTATAAACCTACACGATCGAATTTATATAAAGTTCTTTGTACAAGAAATTTAATATAGTCCATTAGACATATCATCCATTAAAAACGTCTTTTCAGATCCCTAACACCGGGCGGACTTCCAATTATTCTTTCCTTTACCGTCAAGCCATCAAAAAAGTTGGACCTTCCGAATGGATATTTTCTCTTCCTTGAAAACATTTCAATCTTTTTGGTAGGTGTTGCTTTCTTTTCTTTACTTTTATAGGTTCCGTTACCCGAAAGTGTGCAAGGTTTTCTTCTATATCGGCTTTTTGTTGCGATTTGGCACGTTCTGCAGCTGCTGCGACGGGTGTCACTCGTTTACCAACGATAATCTTTTCTTTCTTTTAAACACGAGGATTGACTGGTATCTCGTACGGCTTGTGGTTGTACATACCACCGATACCACCACCCATCTGTTTTTCTCTGTACTTCGTGACATTTACCTTGCCACTATTCAATTCTTTGTAAATGTTTTCCTATACGTCAGGATTCGATATGTACATGGAGCCGACCATTGTTAAAATCAACGCTTTTTTCAACAGCTATGTCACGTGCACGTCTACCTTGATAAATGAAGCTTCCGTCCTATCCAAAGCCTTTATATACACATGGAGCTATTTGACCTGGTCGATCTTATCTGATGTGCATTTCATAAGACAATGGACGTATGATGTCACTAGATAGACATGTCTTAGCAACGGTATCTCTTTACCTTCCACAATGTTGTCGTCACACAGGAGACACAGAATTAGAGTCCACACGGTATAAGGGACTTGAAAAGACGGAGACATTGTGTATATCATGATTGACCTCATCGCCATCAGTGTCCCTAGTGTAATGAACCTCTCAACCCATTGACGTGATCCCCTATCCTTCTATCGTTCACGTAAGGAAACACCCAACCCTATTGACGTCATCACTACAACTGGCCCACAATCGATCCATATAGAAAACAGTCAACCCATTCGTCTCTATTGACGTCAACACTACACCTGGCACCAACCGTAAACAAAAAAAACCCATTCATCCCATCTGACGTCATCACAACACCTGGGCATCGAAGTCAGCACTCTGTGACCTCTACCTTTATTCTATTTTAGCTCCACCAAACGGCCATAAGTGCTGCTTCCATTGTATTACTTGATTTTGTTCTTCCTTTTTTGCGTTCCTCGTGTTTCTCCATTCGTCTAATCAATATATATATTTGTTTGCGTTCGTTTTGTGTGCTTATGTACCCCTGTTTTCCTGTAGTGTGGTAAGTGAGCGTTGGACGTGTATGATTTTGTTCTTCTATGCTTAACAATGTGTCACCTAGTCATGGAGTCGTGGAGTATCAACTTTTTGGAGTTAATGCCTGAGTTTTCTACTTTACCGTATTTCTATATGTTATGAATCAAGTTTTGAAGTTAAGAAAATTGATATTTGATGATAAAAAGTAAAATATCATATAGTATGATCGACAACGGCGTATTATTTGTAGTATCTTCTATCGTATGATCGACAATTGCGTATTATTTGTAGTTTCTCCTATCTTATGATTGACTGTGGCGTATTACATGTATTTGTAGTATCTGCTCAGCTTGATCTTATAAAAACTGCAATGTAACTTTGAATCGATTCATATAGATTATTTTTAGGGTGTTTGCATTTTTTTTGTTGATAAAGTTGTTTTTACAATAGCACTACCTTTTAACTTGTGAACTATATAGGGGTATCTATTATTTATATGTTACCAATATTGATAATATTAGCAGTCATTTTCTATTATTTGGGGATCCAGAGAGGACTCAGGACTTTAATATTATATTAATAAACAAAGTATACAGTTTTAGTAAGCACTCCCCAACGATTTGATTAGCGACGACAGACCCCCACCCACACCCCACCCTCCACTTTCTCTTTTCAAATTACCATTTTTCGCTTCATTCTTTTCCATTTCAATAACAAAAAGTTGCCTTCTATTTATTTTTTTTAATTTATATATCAATTTGTGTGTTAACTGTGAAATGTGTCATCCCGTTAAAAGAAGTAAATTGTTATTCTTTACTTTAAATAACACGGAGAGGGGTACCTACATTGGCAAAACTTGTTCCCAATCCTTTTGCTGTATGTTGTAAATAATATGTTATTCTACTTTTATTGTAATTATGGCAATAAAATATGTTTAAACTAAAACAATATATTTGTGATACAAGTACAAAGCACTAATACGATGCTAGCATAATAAGTCAATACGGATAACAATAGGACGGTAGAGTTGATAGAATTGGTTTGGCTTTGATTCGGACATTTCTTATTCCGGTCCATTCCCAAATGCTTAAGACATTGGGCAGTATGAAGTATCCATGTATTACAATATGTATTAACACCAACGTGTTGTTGATAATGCTAAGTTTAATGCCCGCGAGACGTAATTGTCTGTACAGAAAGTGTTTTTAATACATCAGTGGACATTATCCACATGTCGGTTTTTTGTTCTGATGTTTTACAGATATGACTAGGGCTCAAGCGTAAAAAAATGGCGTTCCAAATGTCAATAATGTTCTTTGACATATAACGTCAACATTAAATCTAAACAAATCGTTTCAAACATCCAAGGCTGTTAAACTGGCTATTTATAAAATACTTATGTCGGTTGACAATACGCCATAAACACATGCTACACGAGAAAGAATATAACAAGAAAGATTCCGTCTTGTACAGAAGATATGAAACAGATATAAAGATGTAAAGATATATATTTTAAAAGATGAAAGAGTCTCCTAAGTGTTTTGGTAAAGGATCATTCATAGTTATTTAATGTTTGTTGGCATTTTCTGCGGTCGTTAGTCCGTCTGATTCAGATGTCATTTTTCCTGACTTCTGAATTCATTGTGAATGATGGTGAATTCTGAACATCAAGCATTAGGTGTCATCGTGTATGGGAAATATATTCGTCCCTACTGTGTTGTAAATCAATGGTATTGTCAGACTTGTCCCAACTGTACAGTCAATAAGCGGTACTGACAGGCGTTCTTATTTGACTCTCGTGTGACTTCCCCCTTGATTATAGCTCGCATGGCCGTGTCCTCGTGTGGACCCGGATATAGTTGTTGACCCCAATGATCTCCATCACGAAGGTGTTTAACACAGACGTGATTTCTCTTTGCATTCATTTGTATTCTCAATAGTTTGTTTTTCAGTTCAAATCATATTTATGAAAAACTAGCTGAATATGTCTTACTTGCAAACTATTCGTAATAGAGTCGTATGCTATCACGAACAATAAGCTTTCGTTGTGTTATCATTAATACAACAGCAAGGCGTGGATTCTAACGATAATGTCTATAAATCTCATATATTCTACATTGCAGAACAGTTTCTTAAATGAAAAGTGCAACGGCTGAAACAGTTTTAAAATGCACTTATATTTTTCTCATTTCCGAGTCTGTTCCATATGTTAACAAATTGAACAATGCTATATTTTCTAATGCATGTTTGAAAGCAATTGTTTGCAGTGCTCACGTTTTAGACCTGGAAAGTGATTAGTAAAGTGAATTATCGTTACAGACATGGACTGATATGATGATGACATGGAACTCTTCAGAACATGATGGTATATCGGTGGTCCATGTACCTTCCAAAGATGTGTGGCTTCCTGACATCGTTCTGTATAACTTGTAAGTATTTCCAGTTGTGACGTGTTAAAATAATGGTGAGCAGCTTCCCGGCATCGTTCTTCACCACTTAAAAGTATCAACACTTTGATGTGCGACTCTCCGAAATCGTCCTGCATTACTTGTAAGTATCAACACTTGTGATATTTGCCTCGTCGACATTGTCATGCACAACCTATAAACATACAAACTTGCAAACTTTCTTATCTACAAGAGACAAAAAACAAAATCTAAGTGTGAGGGGACCTCGTCAGAGATTCCAACCATAGCGTACGTTAACGACGGAAAGAGAATTAAAAAATTCAAGACCTGATAAACAAAGGCTAGCGAACCAAATGGGGAGGGGGAGTAGGAGACACTGATGTTTTGGAGAAAAGTTCTACCCCAACGAAACTATTAAAAATGACCTTGTCCAACATTTTCCTTTTGTTTGCCAATGTCCATAGACTTACGGCTTTAGAATATCGTCTTGGTTTTTCGAATATACTACTTGTCCACAATTAGGTATACGCAAAGTAGCTCTTGTTAAGAGTGACTGGCCGACAATGCAACGGCGTTATCGCAATTCATCGCAAGTATAATATACAGAAATTTCAAAGACACAAATAAAGCATAAAACAAACAATAAGATCTTACAAATACTCATATAATTAGAAATACACCGATACATGTATTACAAAATTGCACACAATAAATAAAAGTTTTATTGAAACACTTGATAATGCTATTTACAAGCAATATATTTAACGGAGGCATTTACAATACATATTGCTTTAAAATTCAACATTTAGAAGACATTAAGTGTTTTGTGTATACACTTGTGAAGCATTATTCTATGAATCCTAATTGTAAATAACATTTGAATATGCTTCGATTTTCAGAGCGAAGGAGAAATTGTTCACGTTGTGAACACTCAACATTCATGAACTTTGAAAACCCCCAGAGGCCTTTTTCAACACAAGTATTGCTATGATAATTAACATCAATGCGCGTAGGGATAAAACATAAGAGTTAAGACATCGGACTATTTGTACAAATACTCGACAATTAACACCATACATATAGAAATATACCTAAGGTGTCGCAGTTAGTTCAAGATAATGCAAAGCCTTTGAATTTAATCATTTTCCTTTATGCAAAGAACTTTTTTAATTCATACACACATGCTTTTTCTGTCTTTAGTGCAGACGCTCGGCTTAAGGAACAGAGAGAAGCCCTGGTTGTCGTAAGTTCTGATGGAAGCGTTCTATGGATGCCTCAGGCCATACTTAGGAGTTCCTGTCAGTTTGATACTACATATTTCCCATTCGATGAACAGACCTGTTGGATGAAATTTGGATCATGGACGTACGATGGCAATAAACTTGATCTGAACTTTTTAGACAAACCGAAATTTTCACTCTCCGATTACATGAAGGGAACAGAGTGGGACATTATAGAAAACTATGCAAAGAAAAAGGAATTATTTTACGAATGTTGTCCAACAACACCTTATCCTGATCTTACGTTTTATGTGACAGTGCGAAGAGCGGTGGCATTTTACAGTTTCATACTCATTCTACCATGCGCTCTTCTGTCTACACTTACTCTTGTTATATTTTGGGTGCCGCCAGAATCTCCTGCCAAACTAGTCCTAGGTAAGTAAATAAAACCAGAATCTCTTGCCAAACTAGTCCTAGGTAAGTAAATAAAGCCAGAATCTCTTGCCAAACTAGTCCTAGGTAAGTAAATAAAGCCAGAATCTCCTGCCAAACTTGTCCTAGGTAAGTAAATAAAGCCAGAACCCCCTGCCAAACTAGTCCTATGTAAGTAAATAAGGCCAGAATCTCCTGCCAAAATAGTCCTAGGTAAGTAAATAAAGCCAAAATCTCCTGCCAAACTAGTCCTATGTAAGTAAATAAAGCAAGAATCTCCTGCGAAACTAGTCCTATGTAAGTAAATAAAGCCAAAATCTCCTGCGAAACTAGTCCTATGTAAGTAAATAAAGCCAGAATCTCCTGCCAAACTTGTCCTAGGAAAGTAAATAAAGCCAGAATCTCCTGCCAAACTAGTCCTAGGTAAGTAAATAAAGCCAGAATCTCCTGCCAAACTAGTCCTAGGTAAGTAAATAAAGCCAGAATCCCCTGCCAAACTAGTCCTATGTAAGTAAATTAGGCCAGAATCTCCTGCCAAACTAGTCCTATGTAAGTAAATAAAGCCAAAATCTCCTGCCAAACTAGTCCTATGTAAGTGTATAAACTAGTCCTAGGTAAGTGTATAAAGCAGGTTAAGTATAGTGCATGTTCTAAAAAAAGGCATATATACATGTTCTTGAAAGTAAATTAAGATTTTATATATGGCAAGATTGACTTATTAATCTCTAATGTATAAATAGACATATATGATACTGTAAATATGATATGAAATTCTTCATTCTTTAAGAAATTCATACATAGTTAAATATACTATCTAGAGTGCCTTTTAATGTGTATATTATTACATAATAATATAAATTAATTAACATATTCATTATTGGGTGCATTAAAATACGTATTTTTGTTAGGCAGGTATAAAGCAATACTGTAAAGAAATTTCTTGGATTCTGACCTTCTTGGCTTGACAGTGAACATATTCTATGTTACCGGCTTTGGCTCTAAGCGTATGGCCCAATTTACCCCTTTGGAACTTCTCGCTTCCAAATATGGAAAGCAATCGTCTTGTTTTACACTTCGCTTGAGTAACCTAAAATGTCGACGGTTTGTTAACCGGCACTGATATAGATTCCAAAAGAATATATGATGATGCATTTCGTGATTCATGACAAAATAAGAGTTGTTTTCTGCAACTAAGCTTTATTCTTGCTGATCTAATATAAGTCGAGAAAGTCGAATGCAATGAGTGAGAGTTGAGTTAAACTGTCCTGTCCGTTGGTTCCCCCCCCCTGCCCAGAATCTGATAGGTCACACGTAGAGGAAGACGAGTTGAAACCAACATAGACCTTAAGTTATATATCCTAAATCTGATTAATAACAAAGCCGATTGTAGTAATGTTGTTTTCTGAAATAAAAGCCAAGCTTACGAGAAAGTCAGTAAGAGTCGTGTTAATAAGTAACATATATAAAACCTTTATCTGTGTTAGTCGATGTGTAAACAAGATGGCCGCCCTCCTTATTTTGAAGTAAAAAATTGAATTTCTTTTGCAGTATGACAAATAATGTGCATTTTTAAAGTTAACATAAAATATGTACTTTTCTAAGGAATACTTTTAAAGTTAACATAAAAATGTGTATTTTTGTTATGAATGTATACAGTTGAAGTTTTAAGTTAAAGTATGTATTTTTTATGAATATATAGAGTTAATATATTAATGTGTATGTAAGCCAGATAAGGATAAAACTGATATAATGTATATGTATTGTTGACAAAGTATATAAAGTTAATTAAACATTTCTTGTTTCAGGAAGGTTCAAAGTTCAAATAATATACAAACTTAATGTATATTAATTGTGGGATGTACAAAGTGTTAATTGATGATTCATATTTTCCGCATGATCTCTTATTTTTACATTCTTCTTCTCTGTTATGTGTACGCGCACATTTTAAATTTTGGCAAGACAAATCATAACCATCGTGATTTTTGTCAACGTTGCCTTTTTGGCTCTGTAATTTTGATTTACTGAAGTCTTGTCTATTCA
>JAUMGZ010004608.1:0-10404 GCA_032359645.1 Pododesmus macrochisma | reverse complement strand
TCTTATAGCAAACCAAATCAAACATAATCATGAGCTCTACATTTTACATGAAATTATTTTAGCATATGGTGATCAGGATGGGAGATAGGGGTTACAGGGTCATAATGATCAAGCCATTTGCGCGGGAATATGCGATGGCATGCCATCGACAACTTAGTTCTAGTTCATCCTGTTTTTGTAATTGATCACGATTAGCTAAATGTTTTTATTGTCGATCCTGATTAGCTAAATGTTGTTGTTGTCGATCCTGATTAGCTAAATGATTTTGTTGTCGATCATGATTAGCTAAATGTTTTGTTATGGATCATGATTAGCTAAATGTTTTGTTATTGATCATGATTAGCTCAATGTTGCTGTTATCGATCATGATTAGCTCAATGTTTTTGTTGTCGATCCTGATTAGCTCAATGTTGTGGGGATTTTATCTTTTAGTCTAACTGGACAAAAATTGTAATGTCAATACGTTACATTCGTCGCCCGTTGACATTTTTCGTATTTCGACTACTTCTCAAAAACCTCTAAGCTAATATTCACAAAACTGACTGTGGCTGTTCCTCCTCTGGTTCCCCTTTCACGTGGCTTATGATTAGCTGCGACCCTTAAGAATTTGTTGCATGAAAAAAGGTAAGATGCTCATACACCTGATGAAGATGCTTTATTCATGGTTCCCTTTTAGGTGTGTTCCCGACGATTCCGAACGGAATCAAATATTGCCACAGGGGCTTCTTACTGACTTGGAGACTTTTTCGTCATTTTGTCAAAAACCACTGGTCGGGTTTTTCAGTTTCTTCATAGAAACTGTTTGGTAAAGTTTTGTCAGAAGACGATTGTCCAATTGACCTTTCTAAGAATTGAGTCCTTTGGATGTTCTTCCCGTGGTCCCTTTTTAGAATTCTGCTTGATTAAACATTGCCTGACTTTATGGTTGAACCATGACAATGGGATCTGGCAAAAGTTATCTCAATTTAGGTGGCCCTTACCCAATGCATACCATTAATAAACAAAGACGTATCACATAATGGCTAATGGGTTATGAAAGGAGGGGATTTTGAGTGTTGACGTGTGTGTGTGTGTGTGTGTGTGTGTGTGTGTGTGTGTGTGTGTGCGTGCGTGCGTGTTATTAGGGGAAATTCCTGAAATTCTCATAAATGTCTACACACTGTCGCAAATGTCTGAATTTGTTTGTGAGTATGGATTTATCTCCGTACAAAAAGAAGAGAAGAATTAAGATCGTGTTTGTACGTCCCGTAGTATGGGTACGTATCTGAGACAGTGAAGAAGAAAGTTTGTCGCGTCCCCACTGAGAGCCCTTTTTACTGTTATGAAAATAGTGTAAATAGTTTCCATGTTATCCTATTGTAATGTGTATTTACAATAATACTTCAATTGGATACACTAAACAAATTTCATGTTTTCAAAAGTGTGCAATCCCAGATGGGACTTTCATAGAAAAATGTAGCATTATTCTTATTTATGAATAAGCAGCCGCACCATTGTCGTGCCTTATTTCACGACTAAATACCACTAATCGTGTTGAATTATTCACCGATCTGTCTAAACACGAGTACTTTAGTGTACTCAACCTTTGTCGCTTCTCCATATTTCATTTCATCCCAAGGGCAAACGGTCCCGATGGTTCTTTACAGAGTTTATAATAATCCTAAAGTTTAATCTCAAATCTAGTCTATGATAATAATTTATTTAACAATTATGTTGTGTACGACTAACTAATCGCTTAAGATGCTTAAACCGTTCACATATCACCGCCGACCATATGTGGTACGGTACGATCACATCAACATTTTAAATCTCGCAGAACAAAAGTGTAAACTTTTTTAAGACTCAAAATTTTTTACCCCAATTCAACATGTTACTTTTACAAAATCTGGTAACATTATCCAACAATAAGCAAAACTTAGTGCTCAAGTTGTGGCAAGTAAAGTTCTGTTACAAATGTTCGATTATCTATAATAAAAAAAATTCTGCCAGCTTATTATATTAGCGATAAGGGTTATGTCTATAATATAAGAACATGCTCTTACATGACCTCAGTATGCAAGACGTTATATATAGATGATGCTGGAACATTTGTTTGTTTTGTTTATTGGGGTTTAACATCCATTAACTCATGCATAAGTCATATCGAGACAGTGTCTGTTTGTGACAGTGCGCACTTATGGCTTCTTTATAGTGCTGTCTCACTGAAATTTCACACCACAGACACATTGGCATGATACTTCACACGGTCACATTATCCTGACAAAGAGTCAACCAGTCCTCCTTCTATCCAGTAATGCTGAGCGCTTAGCAGGGAGCGAGAAAATTGGCTAATTTAAACACCTTAGGTTTTGACGCGACCGGGATTCGAACCCACGACCTGGGGTTCTAGAACCAGTCTACCAGCCCGAAGCGAACGCTAACCATTTGGCCACCGCGCTGGTGGCAAGTTTAGTGCTCATATATTATGTTCGATTCTCGATAATAATAATTTTTTTCTGCCATTTTATATTAGCGATAAGAGTAATGTATAAAATATAAAAAAAACATGCTCCTACGTGACCTCAGTATAAGAGAAGTTTTATATAAAAGAACAAAGATTAGTATAATCCAATATCTACCCAGAGTTGTCGACCCCTTCATGTGAGAGAAAGGAACGACAACTCTAGGTAGAGATTTGTACACACTGGGAGTTCAATACTGGTCATCTCTCTGATATTGTACTATAAATCTAGGCTTGTTGTTTTTGATTCTGAAGTTGTTTCACTAACATTTACAAAATACAAAACCAGTTGAAACATAATTCAAGACACACCATTATTTTAGGTTTTAACTACAAATGGTGTGTAACATTTATTTTATCACTCGCTTTCAACAATTCCAATGTCTTCTTTAAGCGAAAAAGTCCAAGTGGCTTCAAGAGAGTAAGCAGCTCTAATTTCTTAGAAATCTTTGATAACTTTGTAAATTACTGTCCGAATTCCATTCCCGTCTTGAATCCTATATGGACTGGTAACTCTAAATTCGGACAGTTTCTTACAAAGTTTTTAAAGATTTCCAACAAATGGTGTAGAAATGCTGGCATATTTATATCCTTCACAGCCAAACACCTAATATACTTATCTAAAGATGTCGCTATTAGGTAACTGAGACATAGCTTTTAGTTTAAACTTTACAATGTAGTGGGAGAAAGATTTGAATTTATTGTATAAATGACATGTTAAATATTGTATTACAGTACAACTTGCTCTAGCGACGACCCCTATAAAGAGACCATCTGTACATTAAGACAACCAAAATCAGGTCCCTTGAAGTCTAAGTTCACTTATTTTTACCTGTATATAAAGACAACCTCCACATAAAGACCACTTTTTGCGTGTCTCTAGGGTGGTCTGTATAGACAGTTTCGACTTAGTCAAATAAGGAAAAAATCTCTTCCTTATGTCTTATAAAGGAACAACAAGATCTGCAATTTGCAGTAAATGTATCCTTTCTTTTGAACACTTATCATTATTTTAATAAGTGGAATTGACCTGGCAGCTCATAATGAAATCATAGAAGGACCTTGGATACAACAGCATATATTATTTCTTTGAGATATAGTCTGCATGTTTCTATAAAAAGACCTTGGAAAGATTGTATAATTTTGAACATACAATTAATCATATCTTCTGTTGATTAGACTAATGACGTTATGATCGCTTCACATGAGTCTACCAATACACGGACAGTATTCTTAATAGGGGTCAAGGTTTTTTATCCAAGGGTCGAACATTCACATTGCCATCTCACACACTGTATTAGTTCAGACATTCATTTACTTCAAGGTAATCAACATTTTATCAAGAACGAAAAATAGGTCAATTATGTTATTAATAATATAGTAATTTCATATGCATAAAACAGGATTTTTCTTATTTGCACTAAAACATTTTACATGTTTAAGCAAGAATTTCTGTTATAAATAATATAACAATTAAAACGTTTAAAAAGAGTTTCTCTTATTCACAATATAACAATTAATATGGTTAACACAAGATTTCTCTTATTCACAATATAACAATTAATATGGTTAACACAAGGTTTCTCTTATTCACAATATAACAATTAATATGGTTAACACAAGGTTCCTCTCATTTTCAATATTACAATTAATATGGTTAACACACGGTTCCTCTCATTTACAATATAACAATTAATATGGTTAACACAAGGTTTCTCTTATTTACAATATAAAAATTAATATGGTTAACTCAAGGTTTCTTCTTATTAACAATATAACAAATAATATGGTTAACAGAAGGTTTCTCTTATTCACAATATAACAAATAATATGGGTAACACACTGCTTCTCTCATTTACAATATAACAATTAATATGGTTAACACACTGTTTCTCTTATTCACAATATAACAATTAATATGGTTAACACGAGGTTTCTCTTATTTACAATAAAACAATTTATATGGTTAACACAAGGTTTCTTCTTATTCACAATATAACAATTAATATGGTTAACACGAGGTTTCTTTTATTTACAACATAACAATTAATATGGTTAGTACACTGTTTCTCTTATTCACAATATAACAATTAATATGGTTAACACGAGTTTTTTTTTAATTACAATATAACAATTAATATGGTTAGTACACTGTTTCTTTTATTTACAATATAACAATTTATATGGTTAACACGAGGTTTCTCTCATTTATAATATAACAATTAATATGGTTAACACAAGGTTTCTCTTATTTACAATATAACAATTAATATAGTAAACACACGGTTTCTCTTATTTACAATATAACAATTAATATAGTAAACACACGGTTTCTCTTATTTGCAATATAACAATTAATATGGTTAACACAAGGTTTCTTTTATTTACAATATAACAATTAATATGGTTAACACAAGGTTTCTTTTATTTACAATATAACAATTAATATGGTTAACACAAGGTATCTTCTATACAATATTACAAATAATATGGTTAACACAAGGTTTCTCTCATTTACAATATAACAATTAATATGGTTAACACACGGTTTCTCTCATTGACAATATAACAATTAATATGGTTAACACACGGTTTCTCTTATTTACAATATAAAAATTAATATGGTTAACTCAAGGTTTCTCTTATATATAATATAATAATTAATATGGTTAACACAATGTTTCTCTCATTTACAATATAACAATTAATATGGTTAACACAAGGTTTCTTCTATACAATATAACAGTATGGTTAACAAAGGGTTTCTCTGTACTCGCTATCATTACTTGTTCTTCAGCAAAGACGTAACTTCTCTTCTTAACAATGACAGGAATTTTTTTTTGTTTGTTTTGTTGTATTAAGGGCTTATTGGCCAATCAACAGCTCAGGTCATTTACGGACGTGCCAGTTTTACTGGTGATGGAAACCGGAGAACCCGGAGTAAACCACCGACCTAATGACAGGAAAAAACAAGGAATTTTAATTTAACAAAAATGGCAATTTAACAATGTTATAAATATATTGAACTATTTTATGTATAAGTATAAATCTACATGAGATGATTTTACAAGTGGATTAACCACAGATCATTTTAAACAATTACCTTAATATAAAACAAATATTATGATATATGTTTATGTATGTGTTTTAGTTGTGTCTCGTAAGTCTAATAAGGCTGGATATCAAAGTACTTGCATGAAGAAAAAAAAACCTTGTAAATATTATGTAACGTTTGTTTTGATATGTGACACTTTAATCAATATTCATCAATCAATCAATCCTAATGACAGGAAAAACAAATGATATAGCCAATATGTTCGTCGACAACAGAAATGTCACATTGACATATTTACACAACTGTTGGATAAAATTTACGCTAGAGTCACAAGAAAACGGTCATATAAATCCATGTTGTCATAATACACGCAAATATACGGTGTACGTATTGGATCATAGCATATACTTACATGTTACAAACAGTTCAGTAAGCTATATATCACACTTTTAACAAAGAGATGTACATGTACAAAAGATGAAGGAGTGAAATGAAAGCAGCAAATACATTATTAGTTATGCAGGTCTTTGGTAGGGTACACGATCCCATGTTCCCTGTCAGGATTTTATGTACCCTGAGCAGAAGGTGAAGGACACATGATTCTGACAGGGAACATGGGACAGTGTACCCTGCCAAAGACATGTACAATGAATTTGTCTTACTACAAAGCCATAATAACTTTGAAAGAGAGTTGTGTACCCGTGTTTTATATTAATATTATTCTGAATATAACCGCCATTGTTTAAGCAGACGACTTCCAGTACAGCTCGGTAATGGGAAATTCTTTCCATACGGCGCAAAATAGTACGCGCATTATCACAGTGGTCGAACTGTATAAGAAAATATAGTCGTATATAGCCTGGAAAGTTAACCAATCAGAATACGGCATTTATCTTTGCAGTATGACAATTGTATACATAGCTGTGTTACAATACAATGAATTTTCAGTGAATTATGCTAGCATTATTTTACAAGTTGAAAATGTTTGATATATATTTTATTGTATGTCTTATGCGTTTATTTCACTTAAAACAGTGGAATACAAACGTTCATAATCAATATATGCAACGTATTTATCAAATGTTTCGAGGACAACTTGTACAAATAAACAAAGACACCCATCAGTAGTGATGCGTGTATTGACATAAGAAATATAGGTAACGTTGCCTATCTTACAATGAAACTGATTTATTTCAGCCAAATTTAACCACCACGGGATATCTGCCAACAAGGTCGTTAAAGCTGAAATGACGCTGGCCTGTGAACAAGATGGCGAGTTCACACCATAAAGACAACAGAGTCTGAAGTAGTTATCATGTGGACACCATTATAAACAACATGTAGGACTCGAGGAGGTTGGAAACCGTAAAAATACCTATTGAAATAAATCATCGTTAGTGGATTGTTGAGAATTATCAGTAAAGAGGTACTACAGGTGCTGCAGGCCAGTAAATACCCTACACGGGATGGGTTATATTTTATAACGGTACGGATGTTAATAGTTATATTACCATGTTGTGATGCAAATTGACCCTACACAATCAGCCTTATCGCACGAGCAGATCGAGATTCGCCGAGAACGACTGTGGCGGCCTTAGACAAATATTTTTCGATTGGAGTTTTATGAGTTTTATGATACAAACCTTGGCTTTCATACTGTGTAAATCAAGATTGTAATTTGCTTAAAACGACACTACACAAGCTAACAAAGGTTATACCATGTTTGTTTTGGGATCGCAATGAATTTTTGAAGTGGGGTATTTTGGCATTATAGAGATTTAGTCCTAGGCGATTTTATATTGTTTCCTGTCAAAAACCTTATTTGATGTTGATTTGCAATGAAAAGTTTTCCGAACAAACCTTACGTTGAAGTGTCGACAAAAACCAACAAACGCCGAGTTTACAAAGAGATAAGAGAAAAATATCAGATACACTTGTTTTCTAATGTTCTTAAACTTCAATCCAACTGCCAATAAGTCCTGTAAAATTCTGTTTACTTGTTTAAACGTGAAAACATAAACCATCCGTGGTCTTCAACTAAATCAAACTTCACAGGAAAATGAAAAGTCATTATGGGACTAGCACAGTGTCACGTGTTTAAATCATCAAAATTCCTGTCGTTATTGCTTGAGCGTTTGGAGTACACCAAACATCACAGAGCACACTGGCTTTATAGTGACAATACTGATAAGTGTTAACGTATTGCCACACAATCGTAATATTGTTCGCATGTTCTGAAGAAAGATACAAAATCTGAATCGAAAGTTAAGGTTCCTAAATTGCAATTACTTGTATCGAATTTATTTTATCTTAAATTATATTATGCTTCGTTTCTGTACATGTGCTGACTGAAAACGTACGTCAAGAAAAATATGGCTGATTAGTGATTAAGCATACAGAATTTGAAGGAAGTATCTTTTTATGTATTTATACTTTGAGCAAACACATTATGTAATGCTTATAATTCATTAAATTTTGAAATTTATTATTTCGTCATTTTTCATATACTGCGGCCATGAAATATATTTCGTGATATTTGATACTAATACGTCAAATATATTCACTGTCAATGACAAATGGAATATAAACGATGAATACCAATATTCCGTAAATATGGACCTTCAACATTGTCTTGTTCCCCCATGAACTCGATATTGTCGAGACCACACAACAGCAGCAAATTCAGAAGAAAAAAATTACAAAATTGAAACGAAAAATATGTTGTCTATGATGTTATACAAAGTTTAGTTTCTATTACACTACATGTGCAATAACGTTAGACAAAGCTAATGGTCGCTCATATGAACAACACATGTGTCACTACGCATGCGCAGTGTGCTAACTTACAAACTGAATGTGCAATGGGTTTAAGAATAATTCAAAATGTATATAATTACAGCGAATAATAAAACGTGTTTTACACATTAAGTATATTCCATGTAAATTCTTGAAATTATGTATGATGTTACTTATAACTTACGAGAGAATTGTTATAAAACCGACGAAAATGGGGGAATACTATTAATGGACAACGGACGGGAAGGATGGGGCAATGCTACGGCGTTACCGCTTACTTTTTTTAACATAAACAGCTGATTTTTTATATATATTAACAAACTAAACACGAATACACGTTTGATTTCCAACTCAGTAATCCCTTCAACTATAATCTGATCCTTTTTTGAAAATAAAGTAGAAACAGTTCAATTCAGACGCATCGGTGTTATAATTCCGTATCACATAAATACACAAAAAAAACCTAAGCAATCGAGCGATCGGCCTCGACGAAATTCATATTTCACGGTTTTCAAACGACATTCTGAAATGAATATTATCTTGTAACCGATTCATATCCAATGACTGTGTTTAAACGTATATATTGAGTATTCTTTAAAATTGGAGTCTAGATTAACAAAAATATTTCACAAAAATTTAAAAGTTCAAAGCAGACGACATTATTGTAATTCCGTGCACGGGTGCACACGCACCACGCTGGGTGTCATGCGAAGAATCCAGACAACTTTGTTTCCACTCAGTGGTTTTAGCGTTACAGTAATTAGGTAATTAGCAAGTCATTCTGATTATATTACTCCTATCATCATTTTTCTACTTAAGGCGATAACAATTTTGTCGTTTGTATTAACTGCAAACCTATATGTGCAGCCGACGCCATCTTTCCTATCAGCGAGAACATCCCTCCAGCAACATTTCCTCAATTTTTGTCAATTTCAATATACGATGTCAAACGATGTGTAAAAACTCTTAACAGCTCTTGGCCAAAGGAGGCCTTAGAAAACATCAATTTTTTCTTGTATGATATTTATTTCGTTAAATGTAGTCGTTGTATCAAGCCTAGTGTCGTAACATTATTGTAAGGAAACCTTACAGTGGCACATTCAAACACATTAGGAAAAGATCTCGACCCCTTCGTTCTGAGTTCTAAAGGGCATATAATTACATTTCTATAACTCTTTCTAAATCATCATGATTGCGAATATAAGAAGTGGCATTTTAGGAGTGTTTAAGCCATGTTGTCGTCTGCTCGTTTTTCTTGCTCCATTAGTGTGCTTTCCGAAATCATGAAACTAGTGTCCGCATCATTGTTATCAACTCGCCGCAAATATAAGATACAATGTCATATTCTGTTATTGTGCGTGTAGACTGATTCATATTTTAGTAAACACAATTAACTGTTTAACAATCAATACATTAAACTTTTAGTTAGACTTTATTATGCGTCATACCAAATAAAAAAAAACTATCGAGACAAAAATAAAGTTTTTGTTATTAATCGCCTTCATTTGTCTTCTCATATATTGATAGACATAGCAATTGTTATAAAAAGTTTCTATTAGTTGTCAATTATTTGTTGTGAATTTCAAAACTAAAATTGTAATTCTTGTAAAGGTATCATGTAGAAGCATTAACATACTAAAGAGGAATGCGAGGTTAGTCATTTTCTTGTCTGAAGCTGCCAATTGTTATATTTTAATATTATCATGGTACTAACGTACATAAGACATATGATCGGAAACTCACACGTATTTCATTAGAGTTTATATACTCTGATATCAAAACACTATTTTTTATTCCAGCTTGTTTTCTTTAAAAAAAAAAAACCATACACACCACCAGATCCAGGGGTCTCACATATTTTGTTTCTTTTGGTCAAAACTAAATAATGGAGAAATGCCTTCGACTTACAGATGTTGCTTAAGTTTTTTTACACAGTTATTAGCTCTAGTAATAAAACAATGATGTGTAATACACTTTAGTTTGTGTAAATATTCTACTAACATCCGGCCACTCTCGTAGTTTCTGTCATTATTTCACCTAACATCCGGTAAGT
>JAUMGZ010004586.1:0-10405 GCA_032359645.1 Pododesmus macrochisma | reverse complement strand
AAGCTTTAAAGATTTTCTTCTGTGTGATTAGGCGTGATTACATAAGCTGAAGTAAAGAGCAGACGACCGATGTATCAGGGAAGCTGTGTAAGCTTTTCGTTTGGTACGTATTGATCTTCTGCAGCTTATAACAATCAGACCTCCTCCCCTAACGTATGCTTCAAAACCACACACATAGAGAGAATATGAGCATACGGGCAAAACAACATGTACTGCAACTCTCATTTTCTTTCATGTATATTCATATATGCACTACAATGGTTATTAATCTTTATAAATATTCATGAAAGTAGATAGAATGATTTTGTAATAAAGATGCTTAATAGAGTACGCGGATATTTAAATATTCCCTAAGGGTCGTTCATTTAGTGGTATAGCTTGCCTATGTTTCGGGTTGGAACTGTCCAATATTTCGAAAACAAGTAAGCACAATACATGAAACATTTGGTTCCGTGGTCAAATAGTGAAAGAAGTTCACTTATATACTGATATAATTTGTGTCCGACTCGACATTGACAATAGCAAGTGCACGTGCGTGATGAGGTGTCATTTATTCTTTTTGACTATTTAATTATTATTGGTGTCAAAAACGTCCAGAGTTTTAATATGGGACATTTTAGATGTCCAACAACTGATGAAGTATCAACTGATGTCACGGGGTCAACTTATAAGACTCATTGCCGATATAGAAATACCTCGACCAATTTCGGCGGTCACCGGAAATTACCGAGATGCTACGTTTGAAATAGAACCTTGACCCGAGCACGTGCCCAAAAGATACTTTTCAGTGATCAAAGTAGATTCATCGTAATGCAACAACCTTTCAAACCATACTACAGTACTACAAATCAAATCAATATTGCAGAATCAAAAAGCAATGCAACTAGTTTCAAGAAGAAGAAGAAGAAGAAGAAGAATCTTCCTTTTTGAACAAGAAACCGGATATTGCTTTAAACTGGTTAATATTTGTTCAATTATAGTCTGTGTCGTTTTAATGTGTGTTATAATCCTGGTTTACTGTTTAAAATGAAAATTCTGTCAAATGCTTCATAAATATTCAATGCTGCAAAACCGGTACAAACCAAGCACAAATTACCAGTACACACGAACATGACTCAATACGAGATTTAAGCATGGTGTATGTTTGCACTGCAAAACTTGATTGAACACACGATTTTGCAAAAGAAAATCAATGTTCAAAAGGCATTATGTTACCATTCAAAGAATAAATCAAAGTTTATTCATTCATTTGTCGGAAAGGGAAACTAGCGCCAAGTGTATGTGTTGCCTTTTTGACGGTAGAATAGACCTACTTTTGTTCCAACAAAAGACTAAAGCTTTGTTAAACACGTGGTTTATGATTGAACATTTATTGTCGAACCTTAATCATACTGGTTTTGGGGTTTTATGTTTATGAAGAAAAAAAACAGCTTGATATTTTGCACTGGCATTGGAAAGATAACATATTAACAATATATTTAACATTGTATCTCATTTTCTCACGTGCAATTTCTAGACATGACTATCTCATACTTAAATCCAATTACTCGCGAAACAGTTGCAGACGACAGGAAGTTCTGTCACGGACAGTATTCAACCATCAAAACCATTGTTTCTATCCCGTGAAGCTTAAACGGTTTTGACATTGAGTATTGTAGATATGATCGCCATCAATTCTGGTCAGTCTAGCACATTATTCCCAAATATATGTATCGCAGTTGAAGGCGTACATAAGTATTGTGTATAACATTAGTTCCTTGTTTTGGTGCATGTTTTCACAACGTGACCTTGAAGTCGAGTGTCCAAGACAGATGACGAACCTGAGTGGCATGCAGGGTTATAGAACCCTTTCTTATCTGTCGTCCATTAAACACTTTTGTATATAGTCATCGCAAAAGCTCTTGGCATCTTGACATTGGTTTAAAGTGTCAAAGATAAAAGTGGCATGATTTGAACCATGTGAACAACACATTGTACCACCATGGTAGTATAATCAATACTATCAGGTCCATCTATAACACAGGGAGTTTGATGAACTGAAATCACTTTAATATACAAATCAAAAACACTTAAATGATAGAGATTTGTTTGTATTTTAGGGTTCCACGTCACGTTTACTAATCATTAAGATGTTATTAAAGTAAGGTCAGTATTTGCTGATGTTGATTAAGTTTTAACATCTCTTGTATCTTTATGCTAGAATTATATGTGACGATTTGCTCTAATGATTGGCATGAGTGTAAATTAATCCCGTCATTTAGGGCCGGTCATTTTGTCTGTCTATCCGATATAAATGATGAATATCGCGATTTGAGAGAAAGTTAGAGAACAATAGGATGTTTCCTCTGAAATGTTTGATCGTGTTATGGGAAAGAAACACTTTCACGTGTTTAAAGCATGCACCACTTTGATATTTTATATTCTGTGTTCACATTGTAATTTAATATTACTTCAGGTTTAATACCACTCAAACAACGGTGCCCCAACGTGTCGATGATTTGGAAAGGATCATATGTATTGTTGTCACGATAGTATTGTAATATAGATTTTACAGCACCAACACTTGTATTGGATGTCTCGTTGTGAAGATAAACATCGTTAATGTGGTGTTATTACATCGTACTTGGTGGTTCTAGAAACCAACACTTCAAACCTATCTGATGGCACAAAATACATCCAAAACAGCGACAGAATTGCTGGGAAAGTTACAGGCACTTATATTCCTCTCAAAGAAGAACCCTAATATCCAGACATGAACATACTCAACACTACGTACATATATGTTGTACATGACAACGTGTGTAGTGTATTGTATTGGCGTATTGAAAGTTAGAACAGTTAAAATAGTTGTCTTGTACCACGTATCAAGGTACAATATATCTTCTGACGCAATATACATGATAAAAGCAGGTATGATGGATCATAATGGGATAATGGCGGCGTATCGTGGTGTGCTTGCTTGTAACTTTACACGAAATGATGATAAAATGTGTATTTATATAAAAACTGAAATATAAAAATATGGAAATAAGATTACAATAATTGATTAAGGAAAAATATTAAGAGTATTATTCACGTTTTATTGTTAGATTTGACATCGATATATCAAGTTGTCTCGTAGTATCGTGTTGCTTTCTCTATCCTTTTACTATAATTGGTTTCAAAACCTTCGTTTTCACTGTAACTCAAGGTTTATAGGATGAGAGAAATCGATAATTCTATTTCCCAATCGCATTTGTGTTACATTGTAAATCAACCAATTATCGTTTGAAAATCAATCCACTTAAAGATAAACCAAATTGAATTTCAAAGGAGAAGTTTCAAAATCACAATTCAACGTACTTATTGATCCGTTAGGTTTGTTTTCGATTAAGATTGTCAATCTTTTAACCTTTGGTTTGTGCCTCGATCAATTCAAATCTTCTTCGTGTTATTTTTATCTCAAAGTAAAAAACAGCTCTCTTTATTCCCGTGGCGCCCCGTGATTTTTTTCTACAAAAATACATACCAAATACAATCAATATGATAATATATTTGAAGCTCGGACAGATTTGGGTATATTCTTATAAAATCAATGCAGCAGAAAGTTTTTACTTATACATGAAAATCACATCTGTTTATTACTGACGGAGTATATAATGCGATGACTAATGCCTTATATAGTGCAATGACCGTGGTGAATACAAACACAGCAGTCGCATAGGTGATTCAAGTGGCTTAAAAACAAGCAGAAGAATGCAAAGATCGATCTATATTAGTCAATTATAACAGCTGACATTTACCACCCACACCCTCCATAAGTGTTAACACGTGTCGTGCATGGCCGTGCATATTCGAGTCTTCTTTTTTTTTTAATGTATAGCCTATGGAAATCAAATGATGGGTTTTAAGTAAAATTTTCAATACATCTTAAAAATACAAGAGTTGCAAACACTCTTTTCATAAATATTAATTGTACTTTTTAAAACATTATACGTTTCGCAGTCATTACCCACTTTTAAGTTGTAATGTGTTTCTAGTTTTCCCAGAAAGTTTGCTGTTTCTGCTGTAACATGTATCTGACGTCATTTTCGAATAACCACAATTAACTGCACAAGTTCAATACTGTTCTGGTGTCAAGACAATCGATAGTTATACAACTTACATTATACTGTCTATTAATATGTTTCATGGAATTTATATAGCTTTCCTTTGAAGTTGACTGGATTGGTCTTTCCATTAGTTAACGGAATCAAGAGTTTGGAGTTGCGTACTCTTGTACATGCAGATGAAGCAAGTTGTTTCCTGTGTATAATATGCATTAGGACAATCCACGCATAAACACTACATACACGTTAATTGTATACTTCGTTACACGATCTAATTAACACGTGATTAATCATCCCTTGTTAATTGTTTACTTTGAAGGAAACTGAATTTAAGGATGACTCATTTTCAATAAAACAGGTTTTACTCCGACGTTGCTCACCAGGGTTTGTACTAGTATACCTGTTATTACAAATAAAACAATCATTAAGCTATCATATCTGTGTCGTCACTGGTCGTTACATTTACCACGTTATTAAATCCATTGATGTTTATTGAAATATGGTCGCGACACTAGAGAGACGTGGTTAGTCTCCGCACTGTGGACACATCACGATGACACATATTATGAATGGAGAATGGATACTGTAGACATGCGTTGTTTTTAAACGTTCGAAATTCTGATCGATGGCTTTTTTATTGATATTATGCTAAAAGTACATTGTTAAACCGTATAATCTATATGTTCGTACGCGTTAACGTTTAAAACACGTAAACATATTAAACATTATCTTTTAAACTAAACGCATTATGAATACAGCTTATTATTCTGATAGAAATAAATAGAAAATGGAAGTAAACCCTGGAAGCGGAAGAGGAATAGAAATACTGAATTTGCCAGAGTCAAAGAAAACAATATTTTATGTGTTCGATTTATAGCGATCGATATTGAAAGAGACTGAGAGACTTGGACAGAGAGACTTGGCCAGAGAGAGAGAGAGAGAGAGAGAGAGAGAGCCAGATGATAGGACGTACATTTAAGTAGAATATTTACCTCATATCATGTCAGTTGTAGAAGTCCACAGTATTGAAGTATATCCATCATTTTCATGTCTGTTCTGTTACTGGTATACACAGATAAGTGGTATAGCGCTCGGGTTACAGACATAACATTTCTCCAGCATCAATGAAAACGGAGCAGCTTCTCCGTACATGTGCTGTGTAGTGAGAGTGTCAGGCCGAATAAACTATTCATGAAATATCTATCAGTTTTAGTGAGCTGTATTATTTTGCCATTTGTTGCTGCAGGGTTGACGATGTCGTGGGATGTGTATTCATTGTGAGGTCAGCGTGTGACTGGCGTACTCTATGTATCATGGTGAAACACGGTTTACCGCCTACTGCACTAAAAATATGAAACATACAGTGCGAAAACAATTTTATTGTTATTTTCGCTCCACGCTACAATATATTTGAAATAAAATCCTTTCATATACCTATGATAATATTCTCCCTGCCTGTATAGTTAGTAATAAAACTTTGTATGTATGAATTCCTCATATCATATCAATAAATCATTCTCTTCTCTTTTCAATTTAGTAAGTCGTTGTTGTTTTTGCACATGGTGTTCATAGTCGTACTTTATAACCCTAAAACAATAAACGATCCTTTCAAAGTCAATTGAATCTACAAGAATTAATTGTATATCAATTTTGGCGTGTTTTACGGACAAAGCCTGCGGTTAAAAACCTTTCTCTAGATTTAATATGTATAACATTCGACCCACTGTTTTTTTATTCCGAAAATTACAATTGCACGTTTTTCAATATAGTTTTTATATAAACTTCAAGGTTCGTAGACTTTAATGTGGAAGTACCGTGTTACATAAATATGCATAACCTATACATATTTTACAATCAGGATATTCTTTGTACATGTATGTACAATGCTGTTAACAAGATTTACATGACTGTGTAAACCACATACTACTCATTTAATAGATTACAAAAGATTTTGCGCAGAAATAAGACATACTAACCAATCATTGATTGCAGGATTGCATGAAGCTGTTCTCAATTATATATATTTTATAAAAAAATAATATAACAGATGTTGAAACCAAATATTCATGAATACTCTGTAAATAGCGGCGAAGAGGTTTATACAAAGAATACAATGTACCCATGAATGCTTGGACTATACACCTCATACAGCACTTTTTGAAAGGAATATTTCTTATAATTCAATTGCCATTATATAAAATCCTTTTATAATCGATATGTATTTATGCATTTGTTTCTTTAGAGTTCTCGTAAATTTGCACAACGCGGCTTTAACAAATATTTCACTTATGATAAAGGGTCCACTCTCAAGCTATAAAATCGTACGATTACGAAATGTTGCATGCGAACCTTTTTTCAGACTTCATGTCTTTTCTTATTTTGTCAGGACCATCACTTCACAGTTTTTAGGCCATCTTGACAATGTCCATGTTGACACTTCCTTTACCAATCCGTCCATCGTCGTCCGTCGCAAACTTTCACTCTCAAAAACTACTGGGGCAATTTTGACAAAATGTGCTTTGAATGTTCCTCTCATGGTCCCCTTTCATATTTGTGTCCGACCTTATCGAACTCCATCCAATGTGACCGTCGTAGCCTCTGATTGGCTGAAACATTTTCGACTTCTTGTCATGAACCGTTGGTCAGATTTTCACGAAACTTCATGTAGATTTTCCTTACATGGTTTCCTTTCAGATTTGTGTTCGACGTTGCCGAACTCCATCAAATATGGCCCATGTGGCTTCTGATTGTCTGAGTTTGTTTGATTAATTTTGGTTTAACGTCACTTCAAGAGTATTTAACCGCTATGGTGACAAAAACTAAACAAAAAACAGGAAGAGAAGCGGCGACAGAAACAGGCAAATCAAAGCAATAGGGATAGTTCAGAAAGAATGATGAACACATGCAACGGCGTTTCCGCCTACACTTCTATCGAACTTTGCATGTTCCTAGCATAGTCCCCTTTCAGATTTGAATCCGGCTTTGCCGAACTCCATCTAATATGACCGTCCTGGCTTCTGAAATGATGAGACAGTTTCGACTTCCTGTTTCAAATTTCACTTATGGTTGGCTGATATGTTTCATGAAACTGTTGGCAGATGTTCGTTGCATATAAAGTTAAGAATAATTGTGAAAAATCACATCTATTAAAGGGTGTAAAAATGCAAACTACTCTAGGAGTTAAAGATAGTACATACAGTTGACTGACTTTGTTGGTTTTGTTAAGTATCTTTACTAAATTAAATCTGGTTGCAAGATAATCTCTCATTGTTAATGTGTCCAGGTGGATGTTAAGGCTCAATGGGCCTCTTGTTTGACTTTGGGTCACCAAATTGCATACAAGTTTGCCGCTTGCGATGATGGAGTGTCGCATACTTCAATTAGGTCAAACAACTCTTTATTTATAGAGCTATTTGCACTTACTCGTATACATTTTTGCGTTGTAATCTGGCTCATAGGGGAGGCATGCATGTTGTGTTTACATTGTTCAAACGAATCCTTATCTACTGGTGTATTTTATTCGTCCGGATCATAACTTGAACACTTTTATACCTATGGTCACAAAATATGCACATACTAATATAAATGTTAGCATTGTATTTGGTTCACAGGGGAGACATACAGGTTTTGATCGCATAACAATTTTAAGTTGTTCTTAAGTTCACAACCGTTTCTAAACAGGACTGTTTTACTATGGCAAGGTGTAGCAGGAAACGCTTTCTCAATCGCGAGCACCTTGTTTCGCTTCTAGTTTTTTTTGAATTCGTGATGTTTCCCTTTTAAGTAAATATTTGTATTTTTGGCTCTTCTCTCTGTGTACGTCAAAAGTTTTCATTTAATTTGTCCATGTCCATGGACTTACGGCTTTTAAATATCGTCTTGGTTTTTTGTATTTACTCCTTCTTCTATATACTCATAAAACACCTCATCGTTTTTGCATTGTCATTATGAAAAAATATTTTAAATTATGTTGCTACATAAAAAGATTCGTTAAAATATGTTACAAGCCAACACAAGGTACTTGGACCATGAACCACATTAGGGAGAACAAACAATGAGTTCTACACTTGCAGAGTAATGTCAAAGATAGCAGTCTAGTTAATAAAACGGAAACACCATAGTGATATTAAACAAGTTGTAAACTTTTCAATGTAATCCAAACAGGGCTGTACATGTATACGTACACATACAAATTCACACTTAAAAACATTTTAGTGAAATTCGAAAATACTAAAACTGAAATAGTGAGCTCAATAGCCATTTATGTTTGATTTCAATTCAAATACATCGACGCTCTTACTACTGGCGGTAAATATATTCCCTTATACGGGAAGATAAACTCACAATAAAGATCACAGCCTTTACTTGGTATTTGCAGATTTATACTCGCGTGCCGTTTTTAATTTTCTACAAACCTAGCAAGTCTTCAAAGTATCGCGATGTTCCGTCTGTAACCAACGGACTTGATAAGGTTATATTTCAGTGTGCGTACATGTAACACACCATGAGGCAACCAAGTTTTTTTTAAGCACTGCATCTGCCTTTTAAACCAAACGAAACAATAAAAAAGCCAATTGCCAATACAATTTCTCCTATTTTACATGTAGCCATAGTGGCAAAATATAAGCCTTGCTCTAACAAATTACAAACCAAAAACTCCTAAAAATACTGGCATGCAAATAAGCACGACGAGGAATGCTTCTTTATTTTCAAACATCAACCACTTTTCCTAAAGAACACATCAAACCTTAGAAAAACTACAAAATAGTAAACTGAATCATGCCACCAATAAATATAATGAACCGATACTCTGTGCAAGACACCCTTGTCCCGAGGTTTAGCTTCGTATCAACCGTCATCAATAGACGCTCCAAAGAAATGAAAAATATTCATTTTTTTGTTAGTGTTTTTACAGGAAATATCAATTTATGTTCATGTATTATAGATAAATAATTTGTAATTACTGGAGAGGCGGGCCTTATTAACTTACCAGCTACTTTTTATAAATATTTGTTTAAAACAGGAAGAAGCAAATATACACCTCGCATTTATAAATCTATTTTTCATTACAAAATATCTAAAGCCGCCAAAGCACTTGATTAGTGTAGAGTTCCTATGGCAGTGAAATTAGAGGATGCAAGGTGTTAATGTTTGAAACACTCATCATTTTCCATTTGTTTGGTTTTTTTTGGTTCAAAGTCTCTTCAACTCATCTTTAGGTTATATCAAGACAGTGTCTTCCTGTGATAGTTGGCGCTGATGGGAACTCTATGGTGCTGTCTCATTTAAATATCACTACTCGGGCACATTGACATGATACCTCACTCGTTCTCATTATCCTGACTCCGAGCTAGCCATTCCTCCACTTTAACAGAAATGCTAATTCCTAAGAAGGTAGCGAGAAGATTACCAACTTTTAACGTCTTAGGTCTGACGCGGCCGACGATCGAACACCACCTACCGAAACACTAAGCTAACGCTCTTGATCAACTGAGCCACCACTCTGGTTTTGCCTCGTGTGTATGCCTTTAAAAACGTCTTAGAGTGTCTGCATGACATTCTTAAATGCCCACTTTTGTTAAAAACAGTGGGGGTTTGCCCCCATCCCCCTTATGGGATTTCGCCCCTGGACCCAAGTGGAGGTATCAAGTCAGTCCAACACCACCTGCCTCGGTAAATAAAAAACCCACGTTACGCCCATGAGCTCTTGTCGTTAGCATGTTGATATTCCCAATATTTATTAAGATTTCAACCAAGTACGTCACCACAACATGCAGTTACCGTGAAAAAAATCTAATTACGGAGGACATATCCATTCTCTTAATTTGTCATCAAGAAGAGGGGACGCCGTTATGACTTTCAAATCAAAGTCGTACAATACCCAAGCTGATAACGCGACCGTTCTTCCTTTTGCTTTCTGTACAGAATGTTTCATTCCCTATAAGGAACTTGAAAATTCCAATGACGTTTTTACACATCGACTTGTTAATTTGCTAATCAATTATAAAAATACTTTTCGAATAAACTGTTTTTGAGAAGAGTTATTTTAAATATACTACCGATAGAAAGACGTAGTAAGCACGCCATATATATATGCAAGTCAAATGGTGGAGAATCAATAAGTATTCAAAAGTACATGTATATGACTTTGACTATTGTCAGTACGTCATGAACATAAAGTTCATTCCAACCAATTAACAGTGTACCCAATTGTTAGCTGAAATTGTCATTAAGGAAAACTGAACAAATCATTATGGTATAGTCACTCAATACTTTGCCTCGTATGTTCATGGCACGGCTTCTTAAAACAGAGGTTT
>JAUMGZ010004575.1:0-10405 GCA_032359645.1 Pododesmus macrochisma | reverse complement strand
TGTCTGTCTGTCTGTCTGTCTGTCTGTCCGTCCGTCCGTCCGTCCGTCCGTCCGTCCGTCCGTCCGTCCGTCTGTCTATGTCTGTCTGTCTGTATGTCCGTCCGTCCGTCCGTCCGTCCGTCCGTCCGTCCGTCCGTCCGTCCGTCTGTCCGTCTGTCTGTCTGTCTGTCTGTCTGTCTGTCTGTCTGTCTGTCTTTGATTATAAATATAAATATTTATTAATATATTTATATAACAAGTAAAATGCACGGTAAAAGGGGTGGGGGAGTTTACTCCTCGTCGCCCTATTTTTACCGCTCTGCTTTAATGATAATGTTGCCACTTCTATTCCTCTCCTGTTAATGGTTTTTCTCTATTGCTCTTTCGTCACCATAACTGTGACTTTTTCTTATGATGACTCTTGACTCTTGCTCCTTTTTTCAATAGTGGAAAAGGTTACCATACACCGGAATGACACGGAGGCAGCGCGGCGGGTGACACATGTGTAGCAGGAACCGCTTACCATATCGCAGCACCTGGTTTCGCTTCTAGTTTTTTAATAGTAGTTCATGATGTTTCCATTTTTAGTTAATAATTGATATTTGTTTCATTTTTTTGTGTGCGTCCAACGTTTTCTTATTGTTTGCCAATGTCAATGGACTTTCGGTCTTAGAATATCGTCTTGGTTTTTCGATTTACTATTTTTGTAAACATCTTTTGTTATTTAGAGGCACACAATATGGAAATCATTTGTGTTATAGTTCAGGACGTATACTTTAAAGCCAATGTAGACCAAGGGTAATCGCCAACAAATGTAGAACAAATTAAAGAAAACGCCATCCAATACCGACCAAGAAGAACCAACACTCAATGTCGACCATGAGGAGTCACAAACCAATATCGAGACAAAAAAACCACCACCCAATGTCGAAAAATTGAACCACTTTCAAATGTCGAACAAGAGGAGCTATCAGTCAATGCAGACCAAGAGGAAAATGTTGAACCAAAAGAAACCAATACGCCCAAACAATACACTGAAATAGCCAAAACCATTATTCAATGTGGATGCACAACCAAATAGCAGTATTTTCACTCTTTTAGAATGTGTTTGATGCATTATCGTTGTAGGGATTTCGAGTGTCTACATGAGCTGGAAAGCTATGCATGCCAGGTGGGGCTTTGTTACTGATAGGAAATCATACAAGTACAAAGGGTAGAAACCAGACAAAGATAGACGATTTGCATGGGGGTCCCGTGTATAGCCCCTGGCACGATAAAATCAACATGTTTAGTTAAGCGGTGACGTCGTTGCGTTGACTGATTCTCCTTCCTAACTATCCCTCTTGCTGTTTTTTTCTCTTTATGTCTTATCATTAGGTTTTTTGTCTTTTGTCTTTGTTGCTATATCACTGACAGTTTGTCGAAGTGATGTTTAACTCAAATAAAACAAACAAATTACGTGTAGCAGGAAACACTTACTCTTCACAGAAACCTGGATTCATATAATGCTTCTAGACATTCGTGATGTTTCCTTTATTAGTTTCACATTTTATTTATTACACTGTCAGTGAGTGAACCAGTTTTTCTTGCCTTTGTTCAATATCCGTGAAGAATAACGTCTTGATATTTTCGTACTTTCTACGTCTTTATTAAAATCACTATATATCTAATCAGAAACTAAACAATCAACCAAATATTAAATGCAATACTAATCAAACAATTGGTTATTTTAATTTAGAAAAAGAATACTTCGATCTGTGCCATTGAATTGCAAAGTGTGTCAAGCGATAAATGGAAAACATTTGTATCATCTCATTCCAATTACCTCCCCTATTGCTACCGTATATGCAATGTTTAAACGCACGTACCTTTAATCCTATTTGCATACAAAACGTTTTAAATTCCCACTGCTCCCATGAGTCTAAGTACAGGTGTATATATAATATGCTGTACAGAATTGGTAAACACAGTTTGTGTTGACATTGTCGCTTTCTTGGGAGCTTTATCAAATAGGTGGCACGAGCAGACGACAGTTGGCATAACGTAGTAGTTATACGGGTATCTAGGATAGATTCAGTGCTGTCGTCAATATATGCCAGGAGTTTTTGCATAATTACCACAAAACATTGTGTGCTTCCAAAGACAACACGGGACCTTTAATCCGTAGAGATTCTCTTGTTTGGATTACTTATTACCAACTTTTCCCTGGTGCCTTGGTGCCACCGACAAAAACAGTAAGTCTTTTTCTTTACCTGATATTAATAATTAATTTAGAAAATATGAAACAGCGATGATATGATGTTTCGGAATACGTGATACATTTAAAGACCATATGTGTGTTGTTTATTGCTTTGGTGTCAAAGTTTAAAGATAACAGCATGTAAAGTACATTAATTGATTATCCAAACAATGTATTTATGATATATAGTTAGGTCCTGCTCGACACATAAAAATACAGTTGTTTTAGACATGCACTGTGTGCAAAGGCAGTGTAATAAAGGCTAACAAAGCGGAACGTATTGACTTAAACTTATAGCAAGGACATTTTATTCCGTTGAATCTAGATTGATCTTTTAATCGTTAATAAAAATGTTATATTCTGTATTGCCATTAGGATTTAGCTGTCATATGTTCATTTCGATTTCTTCCCCATGCTTGTATGCACAATATACGATGCACTACTCTTGCGTGGAGAAGCTCTGATCACAGTATCCAATATCTCAGCAGGCCTTAATGCTGTGTACAAATAAATTGTATAAGCAATAAACACGCCAAAGTCGATTTACTATTATTCAAATAGTTTTATCTTTCAATGAGCGTTGCTAAAGTGAAAGTTGGTTACCAATGCGCATGTGCGGTCGCTAAGGTCAAATCAAATGGTTGTCGTTTCTATTCACACGTTGGTTGTAAAGTTTAAATAATCTGTAGGTCTTTCCACCGTTACAGATATGACATACATTTACTAAGATATCCACCTTGAGATATGTAATGTAGGTATGTATTAGAATAAGAGTGATTAATTCTCAGACCTTTAATGATCAGAATGTGAATTTAAAGTCAATCCATATAAGTAGGAATTTACGAACCATTGTCAAATATCCTTAGCATATACCTAAAGGCTAAAGCTGTAAAAATATGACTATATTGTATTGAAATTCAAGTCAAGAAAGACCAACTATTTTCATATTGATATGATAGGCAAGTTCAGGTGTAGTAGATTTTAAACTGAATGATTTGATAAGCTGGGTATTCATGGTCTCCAAATGAATTGTCAAATATGTCAAAAGTTAATAGAGACACGCATACACAAACTAACAATCAGTCGTCATGTTTCCCGTGTTGTAGTGTGTTATGGTTTGTAGAGCTTGGGTTCAATTGTAAGGACATAACGACAGTTGATTTGTAGTTAATTGAAACACTCCCCCGTTTGCCGGTTATACAATCTAAAAGTAAACGACACATGATCAGCCGAAATATTATTGTATTGAAGTTGAACACCCCCTCGTTGTTGAATTGTAAACGCAACTAAAACTAATTAAATGCATATTTCTTAACTAGCAATGCGCTTCTTTATATATGTCGATATATACATACATCGAAATGATAGGAAGGCAAGTTGTTATCATTATCGCAATGCCTTGAACACAATAAAAAATATATATTTAAAACGTGCAGGATAATAATAAGGGGTTATGCAGTACGACAACAATATGACATTAAATGACATTTAAAAATTCAATACATTTCAAATTTTGATCCTGAATTATAAAGCATGCACGCCGGTGCTTCTTAAATATTCATTTGCTACATCTAATGCACAATGACGTAATGCCATCATTGGTTTTAAAGAACAAGTTTTATGTCTCTCTACTACAAAGGACAAACATATTTAGTTATGAATTGTCTGCTTTGATTAATGAGTTACTAAGCAAACCTTTTTTCGGTTAAAGTTCGATACTTTTTAAAAGCCATACTCACCCAAAGTCTTCTTTGACGAACAATAGATGAACGCGTCTCTATGGGCACGACGAAATAATGTGTTTATAACTTAAAAGTAAGAATTATTTTGTGAACATTTCTTTACTGAGAAAACGTTGTTGGTCTTGACTTGGCTTACAACATCAATGCTATGCGTTATCAGCACTTATTTTCAATAGTCTATATTTTCGTAGATCTCAATTAAAACTTCATTCTCAATTTTGAGAATTTTACTCGTCTAAATTTGGAATAATTTTAAGTTATAATTCATTGTTTTATTGCCTCGGGCAACTGTACAGTTGATCTTGTACGTATGATGTATACATTTTAATCCTTCTTTCTGTACTATCTCTATTGTTTTGTTTAATTCTTGTTTCAGTGGCCACTTCTCTTCTTAACATATAGATTGTTTTTTTCTTTTTTAGTCTTTTGTAAAGATATCGCATTTTCTGGTAACGTTAAAGCTCTAATTAAACAAACTCATCATTCTATGTATACGTACAGACAAATTAATTGTTATCTATAACAGTATTCTTATGCCCTGCTTTGCTTGTTGCATGTTTCTTTATAAAAAAAACTCTATGTAACACAAACAATGGTAATGTTATATCATTGGTGTGTAAATACGTGATATCGATCTATTGTTGTATGTTGGCGCGAGAAATATTTTTGCTTTTGAGCATTTGATGTGCAGCCAAAATGTTAAGTTTCTGAACTACCTTTGTAAAATCACCATTGTATACACATTGGTTTAAACATTGTCACACATATCGAAACAGTTTATTAGATTATTCAATTACGAGTACATTCTTAAAATATTTATGAAAACTAAAGCAACTTCTGCGATTTGGTTTTAAGAATGTAGTAAACTTTAATGTATACTGTACTATTCAGTTAATGATTTGTTCACATACTATTTAGATCAGAGGACGGGTTAGTTATGTTATAACACAGAACTGTAAAACTAAAACAGGCAACCAATAAATATAATATCTATAGGTAGATAGAAGTAATTCTCTGTGTGACAGAACTTCGTCCCGCATTCCACGTGTAGCAATGAATCAACCGTCATCAATGGACGTTCAAGAAATAAATGCATTTATGATTTTAGAATAGACAAGACCTCGATAAATCAAAGCTACATTATCTAAAGTGATAACTAAAACTAAAGGCTACATGTCGACAGTTTAATACCGTTGCCATAACATTACAAAATATTCGAGACGAGATACCACCTCAGAGATAGGCACAGTCTGACACGACTTATCTTACTGTTACACAGCTTATTTTAATTTTAAGATATTTGGGTTTTTTAAATGCATACCGCAGCATGTGTCGTTAATTCAAGAACATAATTGAACCAAGTTGAATTGTGCTGAATAATCAGTTTAATATATGCCAAACTTCCCACAGAAAACTGCTTAACGACGATACTCCAAATCCTGGTACACTGTATTTTTGCAAAAGGTAAATGGAATTTCCGATCGATTAAAAATTAAACTATAAGTACATCAATGATAAAACCTGGAATTATGTCAAGTATGACCAATCCTTATGCCTGCATACAACCTCTCCGTTTACTCAGTGTCCACTAATGTCATGTTTACAGAACGTGCTGATTTCGAAGTGTTCTAATTGATCGATTTATCAAAACTAATGTGTTCCAATTAGAGAATCGGTCAAAATACTGGCACACTGTGAATTTGAACTTGAATTTGAGATATTATACTCACAGCATATGTTGCTACAACGCCTTACGTCTCTGTGGGTACAATCCATATCAAAATGAGTAAAAACATTAAAACTGTTATTTTACGTTAGAAAGGGCGCGGGAGAGAGTTCTTTAATTATGCAGTAGATCTTCCATAATATATTATACTAATTAAATCACAAACTGTACACTGCTTTGTAGTTTTATATTTAGACTAAAGTTTGTGCACTTGAAACGCTGTTAGGCAGATTATCGGGATAATCACTCCATCAACAGAAGTGACAGTACATATCGATGTAAACCTACCTATACTACATGCTATTTACATAAAAGGTTATGTCCCCTACACAAACACTTAACATATATAGCTATGACTACACAGCCGCAAGATAAATATGGTTTAGGATTTACCTCTCAATTCCAAGTATACAGTTACCGTTTATTTAAAAAGGACGTTACATAGCTACCATGTTGTGGTAATGTTATTTTAGATAGATATAGACAACACCAAGTATTGACGAGAACACCATTGTTTCCTGTGAAAGCAGTAGTGTGTTTTATACATACTTGTCTTCAAGCAAACGTTGGATTTTATTGTTACTCACTATACAAATGTTGGTCGCGGTCCTGCTATAAATATGATTGATGTTCGTCCCTTATATATATCATATGTAATAGTATTGATTCTATAACATTGTTTGGGTTTGGTTTCTATCCTTCATTAGATCGTGATTGTTTACCCTACATTCTTTGTCTTGGTACTTTGATTTACTGAGGTCTTGTCAATTCTATATATATATAGATTCATTTTCTCTAAAGCGTCCATTGATGACGGTTGCTTCGGAGCTTGATCTGAAGTTCGGGACGAGGTACACATGTTTCACATGGAGTGTTATTTTTTTTCTCACATGAATATTATATTTACTAGCTTTTCAATTTTAAGTTAATAAATGTATATTTAGTTATTTGTTCTGTGTGCGTCCCACGTTTTCCTTTTGTTTTCCCATGTCCATGTAAAACACACGATTCACCTGCGTTAAAAGCATGATTTCCGTGCGAAAACCATGTGTAAACCATGAGGTTTTTTTTTCAACATGGATATTGGTAAACAGAAGCAACATGTTATTACCATATGTTTTGATACAGTAAATTCCCATTCAATTTACTAGTGAAAAATCATCATTTCTTATATGCAGGAGTATAGAATAGTTACCATGTGCTGCCACACATCCAATCTTTTCGCATATTTTGTTAAACATGCCATTTCCATGCGAAAACACATATACATTCTCATGTCATATACACATGTGCATAACATGGTTCCACGCGTTTCACGTGTGGTAATGACACGGAAAGAGTCAAGCATTGAATCCATGCGTGGAAATTTTGCCTGTATATACAATAACCCTCTAAATATTTGTATATAGGACATAATCCCAATATATACCACTCTTTGACTTAGACCACCTTACTCAACAATGTAATCAAGGTTTCTTAGATCCACAGAAACTCTGGCAACAGACAAGACGTATACATTTTTACTCTTGTGATTATTGGTTTCTTTCGCCTTAACAATTAGGTATTGTTGTTTTTATATATTTGGTCATGACTTTTGGAGAAAACAGATATTGAAATGGCACGTATGCTAACTAGTTTATTATGACGGCTGGCATATTGGTAGCAGGATTTGTTCACTCTTAACAAACACTAGTCTCGCTTTAAGTGTTTGACTTAGACTCAACCTTACTCATAAGTGTAATCAAGGTTTCTCAGATCCACAGAAACTCTGGCAACCGACACGAAGTATACATTTTTACTCTTGTAATTATTGGTTTCTTTCGCCTTAACATTTAGGTATTGTTGTTTATATATAATTAGTCATGCGTTTTTGTGAAAGCAGATATCGAAATGGCACGTATGCTAACTAGTTTATTATGACGGGTGGCATATTGGTAGCAGGATCTGTTCACTATTAAGCAACACAAGTATCGCTTCAAGGTTTTTGATAATCATCTGTGCTGCTTGTTGATTAACATGTTACCGTCCATTTAACTGCATTTTCTGCTTGCGTCCCAATTTGTTTTGGTTTGTCTGTGTCCATGATCTAAGGCTGGTGACAGTGATAGCATCTTGACTATCAGTATTTTTGTTTTTTGTACTTAAGTTAATATCTAGATTTATAGTCACGACATACAACATGTAGTTACTTGAAGTGTCATTGATAAATAGCTCGTAACTAGGGGTAGGTTTAGTAATTATGTCACACAATACCTACTGATTGAGATAATTCTATACTTGAAACATTTCAAGGACTTTCAGATCATTATAATAATGACTTGATTTAAAGATCGATCTTTCATTTTTAATTGAACCTCGGTGTATTTGTCGGTCATGTTAACCTTGTTTACTCGTTTGAATACATATAAAGAAATTCTTTTATTTAAATGACAATAAATGTATATCTCGGTTATTGATCAAACAGATTTTTGCATTGTTTGTAAAAATGTTCTTTAGTTTTATAGTGAAATGTTATTTAGTACATTGTATGTACAAATACAATACATTAAATAAATATAGTTCTTTATTGAATCCAAAATACTTTTGCACAATAGTAGACACAATATTGGTTTCACACTACCAAATAAACTAGTTGAACATCTACAACCTACTTCTCTTTCTCCTCCGATGCCAACAATCCCTTATAGAATAATAAATGCAACGAAGATTATGAATTTGTGGATTTCAAATATCTAGGTTTATGTAAATCTATTTTCCATATCGCACAGAAGCCTATTAATAGTGTATACGCCGTTATTAGTTAATATGATATGATTCAATGTATCTGCGTTGCTGCTTAATTTGTAGCGAAGTTACACTTCCATCCCTCTGAAAATATGTTGATCTTTGTCTCGTTACGTAAAATCACTAAAAATTTCTAGAGACAACCTTACGTGTGTTTCTTACTGCTATGGAAAGGGTTGACATACACCGGAATGACACGCGTTGGGTGACACATGTGTATCTGGAAACGCTTATGCAATTGCGACCACCTAGTTTCGCTTCCAAGTTTTTAAATAGAAGTTCTTGGTGATCCCTTTTTTAGTTAGTAATTGTATTTTTAGTTCATTTTTCTGCTTGCATCCCGCGTTTTCCTTTTGTTTGCCCATGTCTATTTACTTTCGGCTTTTGAATATCGACTTGATTTTACGTTTTTTCTACTTTCAACAAACTTCTGGCTAGGATGAATCTAGCACGATTAAAAAACTCCACACAGGTGCAACTTGTTAAACATATTGATCCTGCTATTGTTATTAATACACTTCCAAGGTCGCATACTATGTTGTGTCATTTAAGTGTACCTACCGAACATTGAACCTTAAATCTATGTGCAAAGACGCTATAAGATGACTATAAACATAACAATAAACTTCTCTGTAATCCAGCAATTCATGCTATGCTAAAATGAAAATAGAAACGTGATTCACTCGTAGAGCAATGTGTTTATTGTACATACGAACGACAACACATTTAATAGAGAAATCGATTATATATTTATAAATCATACATGCAATCATATGTATTAACAAGTAGGCATCGATATATGTGGAATCAATTATAAGTATGATGTTATATAAAAAGAATAATCCGTAAACAAATCTCCTTCTATTTAACTCTTCATTGTGAGTTTTCTCTAATTTAGTTTCATACTCCTTTTTTCGAATGTTTAAAATGGATATTTTTCTGTTACAAGTACCTAAGATAGGGATATACTTCATACTATGGTCAAAACATCTACCAAGAGATATGTTTCCCTTCAGTTTCACCATTTTACGCATATATGTTGTTTTGTGGCATGCCGTAGGATGCTTTCGCATATACGATTATAAGTCAGTAAGAGGAGAACTCTAGTAATATGTTGTTTCTTCGAAAACTTCGTCCAAAATTGTATGTATCACCATGGCCGCATGTGTGAGCGCTGCTCACTCAAATTTGGAGGAAATATTAGAAGAAACTATGCATTTTATGAGAGACCATTATTACCTAAATACCATTCGTCTACGTGTATGTACTGGGCTAATGTCAGAAGATTGAACTATTGTGTTAAATACTGAAATCAACATGAAACTAACATCAAGGGGGATGTTTTGATGGTCATTATGTGACGTTAGTTACTACCCCTGAGTCTAGGTAGGTAAACATAATAATCAGAGGGAGGGACTGACCGTCAAAGAAAGCACCGACAAATACAAAATGGCAATATAAACCACACATAAAACTGAAAGTACGTTTAAAAGATCACCAAGCTAAGGGCCCAATCCGAAGGATATGACGATTTTCTCTGGTTAATGCTACTTTCTTTTTCTAATTAGGGCAACTTCACTAGAAAGAAAAAATTGCAATCCAATAAGATAAGCTGTCCTAGAATTTTCGCGACATTGGACAAGTCGATCTCTTTATTTCTATCAGATGTCACACATTGGGGGTAATGGAATCTGGGACGAGGGTTTCGTACACAGAATATTGAGTTTTTCTCTTAAAGATATTATATTTATTGGTGGCCTGTTTAAGCTTACAAGTTTGTATTACTTTAAAGTCGTAATGTGATATGAATTGATAATGTTAGATATACGCAAACTATTGCACTTAATCCCCACACAACACCTTTGACATTTCTCTTATATATTTGAACCTGTATTAAGGGTTTGTATCAAATAACATGTTTTGATATATAATTGT
>JAUMGZ010004574.1:0-20570 GCA_032359645.1 Pododesmus macrochisma | reverse complement strand
ATAACACTGTTAAAACATGTCAGACTGTGGATGTAGGATGGTGTTACTAACCACACCATCATAACACTGTTAAAACATGTCAGACTGTGGATGTAGGATGGTGTTACTAACCACACCATCATAACACTGTTAAAACACGTCAGACTGTGGATGTAGGATGGTGTTATTTATCACACCATCATAACACTGTTAAAACATGACAGACTGTGGATGTAGGATAGTGTTATTAATCACACCATCATAACACTGTTAAAACATGTCAGACTGTGGATGTAGAATGGTGTTACTAACCACACCATCATAACACTGTTACAGTAGTATAAAAGGACTGTCTACACAGTGTCAGCAATATCAAGGTTTCTAACAAGGTTTTAAATAATTTCAATTTTATGTTTACTTATATAATTATTCTCTTGAGATACCTGATCTAGTTTTTATAAACAGAACTATAGAATGTACTAAAATGAAAAGAATTTTGGTTCCTTTTCATTAGCTCTGTATATTACAGGTAAATAACTTAACATAACACTAAACTAATTATCTCAATAAAAAGTTTGTTCTTAACTAAAGATTGAATCTTAAGTTATAATACAATTAATTTGCATAATTTTGTTTAATATTTTTAAAATCTGATGACAAAAACCTTAAACTAGGTACATGAATATGTGATGCACATCAATAATATTAAATTGTTATTTAATCATAGAATCAGTATGTACGTACACATAAACTTATCTGAAACTTAAATTTCAGATTTATTTTAACATTTTAAAACCAGATTCAGTTTAGTTTTTTTTAAAACATCAAGTTAAAACTTAAATATTAAGCTACCAGCTTTCAAAGCTTTGTTAACATACATTATCTCTCTAGTTTTCAACCAGAAACAGTGCACACAGCACTGATGAGAAATGGTCTATTATTATTAACACATCAAAGCTAACTAGGCAAATACTACAGCAAATATTAGCCTTCACAACCTCCTGTGTTAAGCACTAAGCTAGCATTAAGAACAAGACTTCAATGTTAAGCACTATAAGTTAAGTTAAGCATTTTAAAACAGATGTTCATTTATTAACAAGACAATGTTTTCATAATATGACCTTCTGTGGATATACAATTTAGTAATATTTGTGTCAGACAATTGTTTTTTCTTAATATTTTTTATTGAGTTAAGTCAGCAAAATTTATAAGTCAGTTAAAATCATTTAACAATAGCTTCCTAATGTATCAACTAGGCCCTACAATTCAGGACAAGATTGGATAACAACATATTCAAGATGGCTTATATCTAAGGTGGTAGCCATTTTGGATGTTTCTGTGCCCAATTAAAATGCAGATTGTAGTTGCATGATTAAAATTTTAAAATTTCCATGAAAATAGCTCTTTGGTTCATAAGACACTGATATAACAAATTTTCAAACTGGCCACCATTGTTCTAGGCAAAATCCAACAACCAAGTATTTTATTCACACACATCTGGATATCATGTTCAATCAATGTAAGATACTTTTAAGTCCTTTTTAATGTAGGAGATTATAAAAATGAAAACATGATGGCCACTCTTTATCTTCTTAAAATAAATTTACATGTTTAAGTTTTGGGCACGCAAACTTTCAATCTAATAGTGAAAGAATAAGGGTAAATGAATTGCACACATAGTTGAGCATGTGTGTAGTATTTTGTTTGTGTGAGTGTTATCTTACTTGTAACTGATAGTATTTAGGCCACATATAAAATATATATTTATATCAGAGGATATCCAAAGACAATAAATAGTTAATAATAAAAATACTAAAACAACTGGATTATTTCCCTTTAAAATGCTAGTCCTAGAATTTTGACCTTGTTATACTGTGTTAGATAGTTCACATTTCACAATAATAAAGACATGTACATTTTTACAATGTGTTGGATTTGTTTGGGAGGTTATACTTTGAATATTTGTATTTTATCCATTCAATTCATAAAATTACCATAAAGTTAAGAACATCTTGTGTGAAACGGAAGAAAATTTGATAGTAGCAAAAGACAAAGGGAAATAATCCAGTTAACAACAATTAAGAGAGCATGCCTGCACATATAGTTGACTAATAGAACTATATAAAGTATAGGTACTTAAAATATCAACATAAACATGAGAATCACCTCAATACTTCAAGAATATAAACTTTTGTTCAGTAGTAAAAATCATTCCACCTTGAATTTAAAAAGATTATTTTGGAGATTTCAAAATATTCTATATCTTTAAAAGCATCTTCCAAACAAGAGATAGTTGTTTGAAATGCAATGATACTATTAGCTATTTGTGTAACCTGCAGAAAACAGTCTTTGAGAAAAACTCTACATTTTGAAATAATGAGGTGATTCTTTGTTGTTCTTGAGAATGTAATTAAACATTTATAAGTATATCCACAATCTTCATAATTTTAAAATAAAATTCTGTAAACAGTGGAAACTTTTATTATTGCTTAAAAAATAGTTAGATAATTACAACAACCACTGATTGTTACACAACAAATCAGATGATATGATACAGCACCAAATGAACCAGATGTTCTGAGCCCATCAAAGTGAATAAACCTTTTGAGAAGAATGACTGAATTAGTGTTTGTAAATCAATCAATTTGTAGAAATGTTAGATAGTTTTTATTTACAACATGAATCCTAAAAGGTATGGGCTTGCAAAGTTTTTCACAGGGCAACATACAATCAATCATGAATCCAGTTGTTATCATGGAAGAAGAAATATCCAATTACCAGTAAGTCTTGAACTTGTTCTTCAATTTGTAATTAAATTAGGTTTCTATAAACAGTTTCTAAAGGTGTGGTTAAATTTCAGTATTTAGTTTGGAAGAATGGTAGGTAAAAATGAAATCTAGAACACATTTTGTAAAGGTAAAATATGCACAACATCTATAGGCACACAAAAACTGAAGTCAACCATTATCAGGATTATGTATTTTCATATATCCAATTATCCTTTAAGTACTAAGGAATCAATTCTAAAACTATAAGATAGGAATTGAATAGCAGCTTAATGATTCTATCAATTATTAACAAAAATAATTATGACTAGCTAGTCTACAGATAACCTACATTCTCGGCAAGAGGCTCATTTTCTTGTTTTGACTGGAAAAATAATTTCAAAACATTGGTTACATTTAATATAATAAGCTATTAGACAATAGATTTACATTGCACAGCTAGACTAATGAAGATTAATATCTACTCAAATTATTATACATATAGACATTATAAAATGTTAAATACACAAAGTTGAGTTGTTAAGATTTTAAACAACTTACGTTTTCTTCTCCCTAATATAAGGAGTGACAAAAAAATCATCATATAGTGAAGAGAAAAACAAGAGCACATAACTCTTACAGTAATCAATAAAACAGTGAAAGTACATAAAAAGTTACTATAGAGATAACTAAAGATCTACTCTACTTGAGTTTCCTCTGACAATCGTAGCCAAATGGTAAACATTTAGTGACCAATGTCTCAAAAAATCTGACCAGAAGGGATTCGAAGGATCAGAGGAGACTCAGATAACTACGCTATCTATTTAAAGTATCTAATATTAGAATATTGCTGCAGAATGGTTAATCAAATTATACATAGGGTTTTACAAGGTATTTTAGTAACTTACGTCTTCGTCCTCCTATAAAGTTTTATGATATAAAAGAGGTAAAAAATACAGTGATATATATAGAAATGATGAATGAACTTCTTAATTTCTTCACAATTAAAAGTTTGAGCCTGAAATTAATTGACTGGTTACTAGTTCCCCCATTAATGTAAAGATCTCTCTCTTTTGTGTCAACCTCCTATAGAGTCTCTTCAATATAGCTGAATTGTCTCCCTTTTATCTTTGAATTAATTTCAAATTAAAATATCACAGTTTACTGGTCATTCATCAAGTGATGAGAAAATGAGAGTAAATTTAAATGACAATGAAAGCAAATACAAAGTAGTATTTTACCTTTTCTTCGTCTTCTAATGCAAACTTATTCTGTCCTGTTGATTTGAGCTGATCACGGAAATCTGCTTTATCTTTTTTATGTATTTTTTCCAATCTGTAACAAAGACATTTCAAAAAGAAAATAAAAACAACTTTTTAAAAATTTCCTTTTTAAAGACTTGATGGTTTGTTATGAGGTTTATAAAGGAATTCTAGGTATGATATTTTTATCAACTTTAATCATTACAAGTATGTTCGTTTTTTAAAAAGAAAATTGCAATGGTCTCAATTTTTTTCACATAATTATGTATGTAAATACAATAACATGTAAAATATGATTTTTACTTTTAGCAATGTTTACAATTGACATGATTTTATCAATCCAGTTTTTTTGCTGAGTTAAGTGAGGGTTTTTCTTGGCATTGTGTACAAAAAAGGTCTCAATATATAATGTGTATCCCATTCATGTCAACACATTATTGATGAGTTGTCTTCATCTCTGTTTATTCTAGGTGTCACTTTATTGAACCATGAGTACCAAATTTCGCATCTTGTTTTTTAATAGAAGTTTGTGATGTTTCCTTTTTTAGTTAATAATTGTATTTTTGGTTCTTTTTTCTGTGTGCAGCCCACATTTCTTTTTATTTGTCTCTGTCCATCAACCTACAGCTTTTGAATATTGTCTTGGTTTTTTTGTATTTACTACTTTTTTACTTACTTGCTTTCTGTTTTGTTGACTTTTCTCAAAACTGGTTTCATACTACGAGGAAATAAAATGGAAAGAAATCAATTGGTGACTTTTCCAATGACTAGAAACACAGGCAATCCTAATCAATCACATAATTTTAAATATTCATACACCAGACTGTCTAAGTTGTCCCCCTTAGCTCAATACTTCAGCCTGATTATCTCCCCTTATAAGTACATGACATGACATGATTTTTCACATTACCTGTAAATCCATTATAACCAAATGTTAGATTAATTTGAAAATGCTTGACAATCTTTAATAATATGTCTTTAATTTGAGAGTGTGATATTATCAATGAATAGTGCTTTTTTATTTTTTCATAAGAATTAAGAAATATCTCGTATAACACTTGTATGCAAATATCTGTTTAAGTAAATATTAAATTACTGAACTTATACATGTAATTGATAAAATTGCTATCTTCTATTATAAAAAGTTAAATCTTATAGTGATGTATACATTTGATAGATAAATACTTTTGTTTATTCATACTTACAATTTACCCTTCTGGTCATTTACTTTTTCATTTAATTCATTAACCTGAAAAAGACAAAATTTGAAAAAATAAAAATAAAATTGAAATGAAGGAATTTACTGGACAGAGCCAATTTTACAAGATATAAAACAAAGTTCTACTTAAAAAGGACAAGGTCAGAGGGACCCATAACTCAACTAAGAATGCTTTATAAAGAAATATGCTTAACAGAACCTAATTTGAGTTAAAGTGATTTTGTTCAATATATACAATGACACATCAAACAGATTATTTACAGTGACCTTGACCTATATGGGTACACTTACTTCAGCATCTTGTTTACTTATTTTCATCTCCCAATCGTATACTTCCTCCTCTAATTCTTTAAGTTGACTATGTAGTTTCTTACAGATTCGTTGTAAGGCACCTGTGGAAATATTAATTATGTTTGCAGACATGAGATATCTCCATGCATATGAAATCATAAAACATAAACGGCTATATAAGTACAAACTTTATTCACTTAACTACTCAAGTAGTGACATGTTTATGTGATAATTGTATAACTATTCACCTTATAATTTCTGAATCAAAAGTACAAGCCTTTTAAATATTAACAGATGAGTCTGGACCATAAAGAATCTTTATCAAACTAATATTATTTCTCCTAAAGAATGGTTATTAAACTATATTTATTTCTCATTAAGAATCTTTATTAAACCATTATTTTTTCTCCATACATATCACTTTTAAACTATTATTATTTACTCTCAGAGAATGAATCAACCTATATCATGTATTTTAAACATAAAGACAAAGATTAACCAAGTTTAATACAAAGATGTGTTTCATTAAGTATCTGCTTGATGTTTTCAATGTTTTAAAGGTTGTGATGTGTACCAGTAATGATTAACTTTCATTGTTAATAAGGAATACAAAAATCATGCAACCTCTCAGATTTAATTGTGCTTTCTAATACTTCGTAGATTTTACCTTCTTACTTTCACGTTATCACAGTTGCCAACTCTCCCTATTTAGGAGGGAGTCTCCCTATTTTTCACACACAATTTTCACTTTTGACATCATTATAATTCCTAAACCTTGCTTATCAACTTGCTTTTACTTAGTGTATTCCACAGAACTGCTTAAATGAGGCAGTTTACACTACTATTTTGTCATATAGGGCCTTGTATATAGTCATTAAAGTCATTTAAAGATTTGGCTATGCATGTTCTCCCCCATGAAAATTTCAAAAAGTTGGCAAGTTTGCGTTATATCACACACAACATTACTTTATATCACACATAATTGTACTACAGTAAACTGTAGAGAGTAGCTAGACACAGTGGTCTGATACAGATATTAATATACAGGTATTGAACCTGGAAAAATTCCAGACTTATACACAAAACCATGGCAAACAAACAAGAATATTGGTGTCCTGCTGAGATCTCCATGTTTATAGATAGTAGGCTTTCTATGTGGGTACATGACAGTTTCATGTAGATGTATTACTGATTAACAAGAACATACACACTGTAAATACAAGAGCAAGAATTCAGACAGGGAACACAAATAACCTTGCTTCCCTAAAATAGTAACAGTATTCCTTATTGGAGACTAATGCACACATTCTGTACATAGATATCTATGGGATACTAGCTGTTTTACCGCACTCTTCATTAAAATTTGGAGATATCATCATTTTGAATATTGCAAGGTGATATTAACCATTTATTATAGTTATATCACTAACTGAATATGTGATATCACCACCATATCATAGCCAGTTATAATGAATCGGAAATATTACCTATTCATCTCATGATGGTGATATCTCTAATGTGAATGGTGACATCATCAAATATCTATATAAAATTTAAGTCGGGGTCCGTATTATAATGGTGATATCCTCAATTCCTTATATTGATGTTACGACAAATTTAAATTATGAAACTAAAATGGTCCACCAATAATTATATTTAAAAGAGATGAAAAAGCTATTTTCTATGGGCTTCATCAGAGATTTCATGCCTAGCTACAAATCAACCACCATCAGAGGACAGGTAAGAGAAAATGAATTTAGAAAGGACTGTTTGTTTGTTTGTTAGTATTAAGGGCTTATTGTCCGATCAACAGCTAAGGTTATTTACAGACATGCCAGTTTTACTGGTGGAGGAAACCGGAGTACCCGGAGTAAACAACCGACCTACTGCAAGTCACTGGCAACTTTCTCACACTAGCACACCCCGGACGGGAATTGAACTAGGAGGTGAAAGGCTCTTATGATTACAAGTCGTCGACTTTAACCACTAGGTCACTGCAGCCCCTTAGAAAGGACTGACTCAGAACATACATACAGAGTGAATGAACAGCAGTTGTCTTTGGATGATTTAATCTTTAGAACGGTGCTACTAAACACTACTACAATGTATTACATTTTCTTTAGAAAGGTGTTACTGAACACTACTACAGTGTACATGTATAACAATGTCTTTAGAAAGATACTACTAAACACTACTACAATGTACATGTATTACAATGTCTTTAGAAAGGTTGTACTAAACACTACTACAATGTATTACATTATCTTTTGAAAGGTTGTACTAAAAGGTTGTCTTTGAACATTAATCCTCAGAAAGGTGTTACAGAAGAATGCCTCCTACAATGTATTACACTGTCTTTTAAAAGGTTGTACTAAAAGGCCACCTTGTAACTGTATTCAATGAGAGATAACATACACAGCATTATCACACATCCCTCATGAGCTGAGTAATGTTATTATATACTAAAACTGTACACAAAGCAAAAACATGAAGTTCGTCATCTTCTCTTATCAGCAACATTCTATTCATTATGAGATCTGAAATAGTCTGTGCCTTTATACACCAGAACACAGCTTCTATAAGAGAGAAACCGTTGACAAACTTTGGCATAATGAATTAAACATTTAGGCTGGTGAGTTCTCTACATTTCCTAACAAATGTATCTTAAATGACTAAGTATATCACTGAAGCTGTCAAGTCAAGTGAGACTTAGTTTTAGAGAGATATAAATTTGGGCTGTATTTATCAAATCCAATCACAAAAAGGACATGATAAAAAAATATCCTTCTATGCTTTTGTCATGCTGTGTGTGCATGTAGTGCAAAAGTCATAGGATTTACACCATACACACATACAGGATGTTCACTCCTGGAAACTCATTGGATAGTTGTTTTAATATGTAACATTAATAGGTAAATTCTGTCAAACAGCATTTATCATACAATGACTAAGAACAAAACGAGACACTTAGAAAATATCCTGGAAACAAACAAAACAAACATTTGGTTAATGCAGGAGTAGGAAATATTATGAAATTAAGAAATTATCATAAACAGAAGATGTATATTAGGAAAGGAAAAGATAGAGCCACAAGGGCAACACCAAGGCTGTATATCACCTGGTTTAAGTTCAAGGAATAGCAATAACTTACAAACTGAAAAGAAGAATGTTAAAAACATAATGAATTAGGCATTACTTTAGGATGGTTAGTAGACTAAACAATCAAACTGAAATAGACAAACTTAGGAAAGTTAAACGAAACAAAACACTGACAAAAGCATTCTTAGACGTTTCAAGTTACGAAAGGCAGGCAATTAAACAAAACTTGACATCAAAACTCAAAAAGAGGGACTACAACAAATTGATAGGAGCTCTAAGAATAGCTGCCAGTGCTACAAATAATCCATTTAACATATAAAACTACATAAAGAAATGCAGCCATCAAAAACATGCCAGGCAGAACTACCTTCATCCTTTCCTTCTAGAGATTCTAGGGGTGGAGCAAGATCTCGGATGTATTTCTCTTTAGCTTCGGCTTTCTTTTTGGCTTCTTGCAATAAGTCCTCGGCAGCTTTTTGCATAATAAGTTTCTACAATAAAACCCAGCACATCATAGCAACCTTGCCCACTAAACACCAGCATCAGCTTGTATTGACAAACATTGAAGAAATATTATCTAAGAAGGAGATATTCATGAAAACATGAAATATACAAAACTTTTCAATCAAATTTCATTTTTAAGTTGCATGAGTAATGCTTCATTTATGACCAGCCCGATTTAACACCATGCAAATGTACTGACATGCTTTGTGTTCTTAACTCAGACAACACAGACACTACAAATCTCATCAACAGACAGACACAAAACTCTTATGATCCATCTATATATCTATAGTTTACAAAGGAATTAAAGGATACATGATTGTATATTAGATTAAGACTTGAATTTGTAGTATGTCAGCAGCATGCTAGGGATCTCTATTATGATAGAAAGTCATTTTCTTGAATATCTTTTGTGGTTGTTAGCTATGACCAGTTATGGATGGTATATTTATATGCTAGGATCACAGATAAAGTAACAAGTAACGAAGGCAACACGCATAGGAAAGCACAGTAGTTATCCGTTTTTTATATGAATATATTACTTGAACATTTTTTAATTCTTTTTTGTATACATGTACTGCCTGTAGATAAAATTGAACTGTCCTATCTTCGGAGTCTCAAACCTGTAGTGTTGCAATTTGGAATACATTTTAGCATAGGCTATTCGACTGTAAGTACAAGTTGAACTGATTGAAAATACAGATTTTAAATGCATGTTCTCAAAATACCTTAATATACTCTTTTTAAGAAAACTTAAAAAACAAAGTTATCACATTGTGATAATATCAAGCAACTGTTGTAATGTACTTTAAATAAAGCTATCTTTGGGTTGCCATTAGCAACACTCACCTCCTCGCCTTCACTTAATGCATCCTGTTTTTCCATCATCTTGATATAAATCTAATATATTATCACTCTATATCTTTTATCTTTTAAATCGTTTATGAGAAACACAAAATGTCTGACACTGATTAAATGATCTAACTTTCCAGTTATAAGTTAAAACAGACCAACAGCACTAGAGACTTCTTGGCTAACTGTGTAAATTCCTCATCCACACACAGGAAGCAGGATTCATTCACATATGATGGACAGATACTTTTACCACTTTCTGATTGACAATCCGAAAGCTGCGCATTTCTAAAAATATCTATGCAGATTGCAGTATTTTTTTTCCTTACACAGAATGGATGTATGGATGCTAATCATGATAATAAATAGCCACAGTAAACAGTAGTTTTTGATAAAGATATGCTCAGATACTATGATATGGCCAATTGTGATTTATAATCAACTGCAATATTAAAATAGATAGGCATGAAAATACATGTGCCCCGTAGACCAGACAAAAAAGTTCAAGGTCTCAATCAAATTATATTTACTTCTGTACAACTAAAATTCAAGTTATGTATCATCTGTTGTTTAAAGTTTGAATGTCTTATCTGTTGGATAACAATGAAAATAATGAAGGGAGATAACCCATGAATTCAGGTGGTCTTCCTACACCATGCAGGATATGGCACATTAACTCAAACCTGAGCCACGTAGGACTGAAAGGCAAGTATCTGAACCAATGGGTCACATAAGCAACTCAGAAAGTTTACTAGTTTAAGACCTCATTCAATTATTAGCATATTAATCAATAAATCAATACAAATCAGGGATGTTTAAAATGCAACAACAATCATTTCTGTATCACAAATCCCCTTTTTGAGAATATAAGTGTTACCAGCCCAAATACTGTAACTTCAACAGAGTGTCAGCTCTAATATATAACTCAATGTATACACTTTATCACAAAAATAACAATATGCATTCCAACACGTTCCAAACACCATCGTAGCTATCTAAGACAGGGAGATGCAGATAACATATCCATGGTAACAAGATGTTTGTTTCTTATGAAATGTGCCTGGCATTACATAATACACAGAGATTCATTTATAAATCTTTAATAGAAGAATTCTCACATTTCAAAGAATAAAGGAGAATAAAGGAGAATAATTAAGAAGGATTTAATTAAGAAGGATTAATATAGGTATTACCTGGTAAAGTCATGATACTTAAGTTTTCACATTGTTTTGTAAATTTCATATACTGGTAAATAATGTAATATAATGTTTTAATCAAAGGTATGAAACTAACAAGAATCTACTGTATGAAGCTCCCTTAGTCAATATAACTGACAATAATCTACTGTATGAAGCTCCCTTAGTCAATATAACTGACAATAATCTACTGTATGAAGCTCCCTTAGTCAAAAATGACAAGAGTCAACTGTATGAAGCTCCCTTAGTCAATATAACTGACAAGAATCTACTGTATGAAGCTCATTAGTCAATATAACTGACAAGAATCTACTGTATGAAGCTCCCATAGTCAATAACTGACAAGATCAACTGTATGAAGCTCCCTTAGTCAAAAATGAAAATAATCAACTGTATGAAGCTCCCTTAGTCAATAACTGACAAGAATCTACTGTATGAAGCTCCATTGTCTATAACTGACAATAATCTACTGTATGAAGCTCCCTTAGTCAATAACTGACAAGAATCAACTGTATGAAGCTACCTTAGTCAATAACTGACAAGATCAACTGTATGAAGCTCCCTTAGTCAATAACTGACAAGATCAACTGTATGAAGCTACCTTAGTCAATAACTGACAAGAATCAACTGTATGAAGCTACCTTAGTCAATAACTGACAATAATCAACTGTATGAAGCTCCCTTAGTCAATAACTGACAAGAATCAGCTGTATGAAGCTCTCTTGGTCAATAACTGACAAGAATCTACTGTATGAAGCTCCCTTAGTCAATAACTGACAATAATCTACTGTTTGAAGCTCCCTTAGTCAATAACTGACAAGAATCAACTGTATGAAGCTCCCTTAGTCAATAACTGACAAGAATCAACTATATGAAGCTCCCTTAGTCAATAACTGACAAGAGTCAACTGTATGAAGCTCCCTTAGTCAATATCTGACAAGAATCTACTGTATGAAGCTCCCTTGGTCAATATTTGTCAGAGTTTTTGAGTGTGTAAGTTCTTGGGTGTGTTTATACATAATGTGACTTTGTTAGTTCAGATTTAGCGATTATATTCAATCAAATTACAATTTTACTATTAAATTTTATATTTTTTTATTATTCAACACAGACCTCACACAAAAAAACCATTTGCAATGTATATGCAACAATTCATGGTTAGAGGGGTCAGATGTGTACCCTATATACAGAAAGTTTTCACTGTAAAACAAAGGACACATTCATCCTAGATATTTGTAACAGGAAATGACAGGATTAACATAAACAAATTCACAAACCTTGACTCATGCATGTCAAGTCAGGTAGTGGTTCTACATAACGGTTTCCCAGAATTCTACGTTTCTCTTCTTCTTGAAAGTCTGTTATGTTGTCTCCTTCTCCATTTTGTAAGTGATCCTGAAGAAGCATGCAAGTAACAAACATGCAATCATTTAATTCACATAAAAAATACCAAACTTAATTTACATGTAAACTATGAAACAAAAGGCCCAACAGACTTTAATGTCTGTCTGGTGTCAATAACAAATCATTCAACCTTTGATTTCTACTGTAAACCATTTTTAGCAGGAAAGGAACAGGACATCTTCAATGTTGCATTTGAACTTTTTTGAACTGCTTGACCTTGACATAATGACTCAAACTATAATTTACGTCAACTACCTTTGATTGCTATAAAAATACTGAATATAACCTTTTGACCATGACTTTTCACCTCAAACATGTTTTCAACCTGTTTAAGTTATTACAAAATGTACATTTTATCCAACTGACTTTGACCTTTCACCACATGCCCTTTATTTTATATCAAGATATGACTTTTGACAAAACCTTGGACCCTAAAAAATACCATCTCAACTTTAAGGTTCTATTCAGTGACAAAATATTGAGTCTGAAACTGTTTTAGTTAACAAGAGGCACAGTGGGCCTTGATGGCTCACCTGAATCTCAAACTCTTGTCTACTTTTCCCCAAATTATTCCCCCATTCTTCCTGTTCACAACATAAAGATTTTAAGAATTTGGTAAAATTTTTCCCTTTTTGATCCTCCTATTGACTCCCCTGGAGGTTTTTGCCACTTTATTTGAACAAATCTGACATCCTTCCTGCAAAGTTTGGTCCATTAGTTTTTGAGAGGAAATGGAAAATGTTTAAAGTTATCATATTTGATATTGTTGAAATTTGACCAGGAAAAAGTTAACAGTACTTGACCCCAAGGTTACCCCATGAATAAACTTAGTTCATCATGCCCTAAACTTACTACAAATGTAAGCATTTCACTCTAGTACTTACAGTTTATTACAAGATTTTGAAATATTTTGTCAAATTTCACTCTTTGATCCACCTACTAGCGCCCCTCAAGCATAGCTACTTATTGGAATAAATCGGTATACCTTTCCTCAAAGGAAACATCCTACGAAGCTTAGTAAAAGTGGGTCCACTAGTTTTGGAGTAGTGGAAAATGTGAAATGTAAGGCATTTGCTAAAGTGTTGATTTTGACCCTATATTGCCCATACCACATACCGGGGTAATCTTTTATTGACCCCAGAGTCACACCTTGAAAAACCCTTAGTTCTCAGTACCCAAAGGTTACCATCAAACTGCCATCTCAAAAAGAAAAGGGTCACAAGATAGCATGCAAGCAAACAATTCTCCTAGTCACTTTATTATAAACACAAAAACTGAATTTTGTTATGACTAGTTCTAGCAGCATGCAAACAGGCTGGTCATTTTAAAATCATTTATCAAATCAATTTTAATATTTGTCATATTTTGTTTTACAAATGTATTAGTTTTACTATTCATAGTGTTCAGATAACTTAATAAAAGACAATTTATTTAGCAAATTATCATATGAGATTGATTAATAGTGGCAAGGAAATGTTACAACAATGAAAGGACATAACTCTTTATAAAACTTTAAAAAGAGTTTGCTCCCTTGAAACTAAAAGTTGTCAAAATGCAAATAATGAAATTATCTACCAACAACAATATACTCAATGCATAAAATTTTACTACATAAATATAAAACAAACATCTACAAGCATTATATGCACACAATAATTATACATGTCAAAATACCTTCTTGATGCTTCTAAGAGTCAAAATTGTCTCATATTTCTAGTTCAAATTTTCAAATAAATAAATGCTTCTATGTAAAATAATCACTTCTGATTTTCATTCAGTTCTAAGACTATACATCTAAATCAAAAAATGTTGATACAAAACAATTTAAACCCACTAAACCCCTTTTTCAGAAGAATTAAATCAAGCCAAATAAATCATGTTATTATGAATTTGACATGTTGTTTAGTGAGTTAGAAACTAAGTGACGATAACCTACTTTCAACATCTTCTTCTTTTCGGGGGACAGACCACCCAGACCCTTCCTTTTTTTCTTCTTTTGTTCCTCCTGCATTCTTCTGGCAGCCTAGTAGCAAACAAAATTGTTGCCTAGTGACTATATGTTACTACGGAAACCATATATAATGAAGACATAACCAAACCCAAAACATGGTTTGTCTCCAGGTAAAAAGTAAAAACTCCACATTATCCTGTATAAACACTGAACTTAGTGCTGCATAGCTAACTGTGAGTTCAACAACTGATAAACTTCACGAGTCTCTGTAAGCTTCTATGTTAATGCCAATGATGAAACATTAAAAGGGCCATATGTTCTGACGAATTCCAGGACCTCAGTTCTCTCTAAAAACACAATACACGAGTGCAAGACAGCTCCCATCTTAGCAGTGTAAACTGTTATGATACAAGAGTAAATAACAGCTAATAATATATACTGAAGTAATGCCTGCTGGTGTTAGTAAAATATCTATTTATCATAATGTTTGTAATCCATTTTTGTTTTCACATTAATTGCTGATTTACATATAGCAATATGATGTTAATATTAACATACAGTAAACATGTAAATGCACATAAAGCATATATAACAGCGGATATAACCTCTCTCATATTACTTAGTCCTTCATGATCTAAATGCTACTCTCTGACAATGTCACTAGTAAAGGTGTTGCCAATTATATATTTCTATATTGATTTAAGAATTTAATTGACAATGAATATATTAATGCTTTTAAACTTTTAAATGTTTCAAGTAGATTTGCTGTGTAAACAACATCTTGTTGTTGTTGATGAATGGCATAATTCACTTGATAAAGCTCCATGCTACATGAGTTCGTGTTTATACAGGAGAATGCCCAGTACTTCTCTGAAATAGCAAAAAAGTTTTTGGAATGAGTATTTTACAGTTTTTGTTAAATCTACTAGAATGAAGCTGCCTGAGATTAAAGAATGGAAATATTTCAAAAGTGGCAATGTTTCCATGGATTGGTCATACCTACAGGAGATTGACCAATGAGAAGCATGCACATAAATGTGCTCACACAATACTGGATATTAAGTCTTACTGCACCCATGCATCTGCTCTAGTTTAATGAGAAATACAAAATTATATATTTACACACTATGGATGATCAATTGTACAAGTTTGTGCAAGTTGTTTATATTTTATAAAAGTTTTATACAAAATTAACAGCAAGCCTACAGCATCTGTAAAAAGAGATCCTAAAAGCGCTCTATTTATAATATATAAATATCACTCAGTGTTAAGTCGCAGCTGCTTCTAAAAGCAATTATTTTTTTGCTATACTGAATAATTAACCAACATCTATTCCTTCTTTTAATAAGCACAATATCTATACATTAAACAGAAAAAATGTCCAATTCAGTATCTTTTTTATGTTAAGAATCAAAATTAATAAGAAACAATCTTTCTTGGTCATGGCCAATTGTTTTTTAAAAATATTTTTATCTTAAGCTAAGAATCTTTGTTTTTATTTTTCATCTAAACTAAGAATCTTTCAGACGCAAAATTACTTCCCCCTAAAATCCCTACCTATGAACACAAGAAATAACCCCTTTGTAAATATATAGATATATTTCACATAGACATGCACTACTTTGATAAATTTTTCTATGAATAGGCACATACTTGTACAACTGAACTGCACTAACACTACAAATACTAACTAAGGATAGAAGCATTTGAATAGCGCAGGCACACAATGTCAAAAAGTTTAGTCCTGTTCACTTCTATATCAACAGGGAAAATAAACAAAAGATTCTATTTTTTGGTAATTGGTAAACATTGCCACTTTTGAAGGATTGACTTATCCCCCTTGTTTAGATATATTTTCACAAAGGTACAGAAAGTTGAACGCTCATCGTGGGAAATAGGGTCTGGTTGGAATGCTTCTTACACTGTTTTTGTTACATGCAAACAAGATACAAACAAAGAGTGATGAAGTTTTGGTACGCTCAAGACTAGTATATGATAGACTCACGAGTAAGAGTTGCACAATACATTCTAAATATATGAACATATTAAATAGAGGAAGGTACAAATGTGATGGCTTGAAGACAGAAAAAATCATGGCTATATATTTCATATATCACCGTATTTATCCTGTTATTCACACCAATATGATGATAGAGAGTTTTAATCAAGGCTGATGTGAGGGGGAGTTAAACAATATAAAAAGAGTGAATTAAAGTTTAATTTGGTGGAAAAAACTTGTAGCTGATATGGAATTGTACTAAAGGCATTCTATAGGAAAACTGTAAGTGATGGATTTCTGATGATTATAAACATCATAGAATATTGTCTTCTTCTTTCACAAATGAAATATTAGACTTTATCACAGGTGGAAAACTGATTCTTATAAGATGCTTCTTACCTTGTTAACATTTTGTCTTGGTATTATATGGAGCAATATATAGGATAAATACGGTACCAAGGAATGTAGAATCATGGAGGAAACCAGCAGTCAGAGTAGAAAATCAATTTACAAGAGAAGGAAAGTGGAACTTTTTGTACATTTGTAAAAATTATCAAAGAAAAGGGGGACAGATTTCAACAGCTAGCATTGACAATTATAGCTTTACTAAAGACTCTAGACAGAAATTTTAACAGAAAATGTAAAATATTCATTCCAAGGAAATGGTTTATTAATCCAAAAAAATTGGACCTGCTCTGGTAATTAGGTAGGACTGTCCCTGCAATGTAGAATGAAATCTGGAGAAACCTGGAAATTATAAAATCTCGCTGAAGGTGTTGATGAAGTCACGACAAATGAATAGTGATATCTACAGCCAGGTTACATACATTCAAGTATAGACACAATCTACGCTACAAGATTGCCGTGTTGAGCAGCTGCATCGTATACAAACCCTTTGACGCTCTTCTTCCTCCTCCGCCTCAATTCTCTCCCTTTCAATACGTTCAGCCTCAAGTCTTTCCTGCTCAATGCGTTCTAACTCACGCCTCCTTTGCTGTTTATGTTTATTTATAAAAATAACTTGAAAATCATGCTAATAAGGCTAACAAATGATAGAAATTAATAAACAAACTCAAAACCACTGGCTCTTGACATTGAGTGTCTTCTGTATAGTAAGGAAATGGTAATTTGATTAAAAACATAATTGTTCATTGAAGCGATTTAAACAAGCAACCATTAAACTTTAATACAAAAACATTTATAAATAAATGCAGTATTTTCTTCACACTTCAAATCAACAAATTTTGAATTCAAGTTTCTTTTATTCATATTAAAGAAATATCTACATTTTCCTCATTTTAAAATCTTCAAAAAGAGTAGTTGGCATTTTCCTTTACTATAAGTAAAATTTCTGTATATTGAACATTGAAATGTATTTTTCTTCATGGCCAAATCAATGTTCAAAAAAGATAATTATTGTTAATAACCTACATATACATGTATTGATATACTCAAAGTTTCAATAAGTTACCCATAAAATCTTAACTCTAAACTTTGCTTTACGCCATTAGAGTTGTCCCCCTTTACAACATTGAGCTATAATGTCACAATGATACACTCATTGTGACATTACTAATCTACATACCTCTTCTCGTTCTCTTTCTTCTTCTTCAAGACGTGCCTTTTCCTTCCTCTCCTCTTCTTCCTAAAAATAGATTTATCGGTAAACGTGATTTAGAAATAATTTACAAAATTTTTTGTGTCCTGAAAATGTCTATGCTTGGTTACTAATTTAGATAAATCATGAGCATATAGATCTCATATCAACATTAAACATTCAAAGAATATCAAATACTGAATTATACGTCTTTTCTTCAGAGAACTGCTGAAAATTTAGTTTGAAGATCATTTCTTTAAGATTTGTTACTTTCATTTCAGTAAGATGAGTTTTGGAAGTGAGGGAGAATAGTGTTTCTTCCTGGTTGGATACGATTAGTTCATGTTTGTGAAACAGAATTATCCTATCAAATTAATCAATTCTGTCAACATTTTGTTTAAATCTTAATAACTTACCATTCTTTGAATATAACTTTGACCTCTATCTAAACTAAATGATTTACCAAATCTAGGAGATGTGTTTTCCTGGAAGGTTCATGCACATGCAGAAAGATAAAGAGATATTATCTGAATGTCACATACAAACAAAATATTGTGTCAAGAAATCATTTTGTAAATATATTTAACTTTTCATGCTCATTTTAAAGATGTTATAGAATCACGAATGAACAAGAAAGAGTTATTGTTAATAATTCAACATGCACATTCTGTCAAAATAAACAAGAAAAAAACATAATAAATTGTGAAAAGAATTATTAAAGTTCATGCAATTTTCAAAATTTACCACTATGCTCTGATTTCTAATTCTGGAACAAAATACAGGAATATTATCACAAACTGTCAATTCATATCTATTCTTCACTTCCAACTTTATAAGAAATACATTGTTATGATCAATACAAAAAGATTTGAAATTGTTGCTCGTTTTTAATGTTTGATTTTAACATTTTTTCTCATTAACATTCTAAGAAATAAGCATCAATACATCGTATTTTGCTTACTTTATCAACATCCTCTACTCTGTTAGGTGATTTCAATGATGTTGACTTGGAGTGTGTCGTTGGACTTACAGACTCATTGTTAGTGTCATGTTGCCATCGCTCTGTGACCTTTGACTGTGAATTTCTTGCCTTCCGTCTACTGACTCCACCACTGTCTGTTGTGTCAGAGGAAGCGTCCGAAGACAGCGACCATTGCCTACGTAATGAGGAACTTTCACTTGGAGAAACAGGTGACATACAGTCATTTTTCGGCAGATCTACACTGTTAAACTTAGAACTTAATAACGAAACTTTTGCATTTTTTTTCAAGTGTACTGTATTGTCAGTTTCATCACCATTTAAGGAAGATATTGATGACCTTAATGCTTTTCCTGTTAAGTCTATTGCTTTCTTGTTTTCTATTGCAGTTTGCCACCTTTCTGATACACTATGTCGACTTGAGGGCCTTCTTGTATCAAACTTTTCTTGCTGAACATGCAAAAAATTTATATTAGAAATTATTTAAGGTTTTCTTTTGTACATAGATCTTTTCTACAGGTTAATCTTCATTTTTAACTTTAAGAATATGTAAAGTGTTGATATCAAATTGTCTCCCTTTAATTCATATTAAGCCAATTTCATGTACTTGTATTGTTTTAAATGATCATAACATTAAAATACTTTCCTCAAAAATTGTTTTAAATGGTCAATTTAAATTGTCAAAAAATGTTCTTTTTATATCTTTATGTTAAACATGCAATTCCTATTTATTTGAACCATAAATATTTGCAGCAATTATTTATATGTATTGAGCATATCATTATTTGAACCCTTCATTATTTTCATTAAAAACAGTCCTTATATAACAGATTGTAGTCTTTGAAATAACAATTAAAGTCCCTTTACTTGTCCAATTAAATCATGATTTATAGTTTTCAAAGTCTTACATTAATATTCATGTCACTGGCACTATAGCGACCAAGTCTTGACCCTGGTGAACCATTCACAGCACTCTCACTTCCTTGAAACTGTCAATTTATTAAGAACTATTATTTAAGAAATCAGGAGTTTACAAATATTTTAAAGGTTTTTTTATCTATTCCTTCAAAACATTAAATCTTCTAAAACTTGTGTAAACTTGACAGAGAAGTTGTTAATATTTTATGTAGGAGAGCTGATCACATCTGGAGACTCAAAGTTATAAATAATTGATATAGGAGAGCTGATCACATCTGGAGACTCAAAGTTATAAATAATTGATACAGGAGAGCTGATCACATCTGGAGACTCTAAGTTATAAATAATTGATATAGGAGAGCTGATCACATCTGGAGACTCTAAGTTATAAATAATTGATATAGGAGAGCTGATCACATCTGGAAACTCAAAGTTATAAATAATTGATATAGGAGAGCTGATCACATATGGAGACTCAAAGTTATAAATAATTGATATAGGAGAGCTGATCACATATGGAGACTCTAAGTTATAAATAATTGATATAGGAGAGCT
>JAUMGZ010004563.1:0-10405 GCA_032359645.1 Pododesmus macrochisma | reverse complement strand
ATTTCATCGAAACTTGGAAGATGTCATCCTTGGGGGAAGGGGATTCAGATTTGTTCAAATGACAGGGCTAGGTACTCGGGGAGGGTCACTTGGGGGCCAAAATGGGGAAAACTTGATAAAATTTCAAAAATCTACTTATAAACTAGAGGGCCTAGTGCAAAATGTTTTGGTTTAAAGTAACTTCAGAGCATGGAAAACTTAGTTCAAGGAATGACCCTAGGGTCAAAAGTTTTCAAATGCTAAAACTTTTCAAATAGGCCCATTCAATCCAGATGGAAATTAAGGCCCAATGGGCCTCTTGTCTACTTTGACATGTCATATCATCATATAAGCACCACCACTTGGTTTTTCTATATATTCATATTCATTTAAAAAAAATGTTATTGTTGAGCTAAATAGGAACCATTTTCATCAAAATAATAACCAAAATTACCTATCAGATTTAGTTTCTTGCATTTAATCAGTGATTTAAAAAACCAATAAATATATTAATTCATGTCGTTGCAAAGTGACCGCAAGACATTAAATATATGTACAGTAACCTATTCTTTACTTAAGATATCAAAATATTTAAAAGTACATGTCACACTTGTCTTTTCTATGAAACAGTGACATTATCACCGTTTTAAAATTCACATCACCGAGACAACGTTGATAAAATCAAACAATAAAGGCCAAGGCTATTCATTTACCCCTAACAAATTGGACTAAACAATTTAAAAAGAAAACATTGTAAATTCTGTAAGAATAACAAGCATGTATGTTGTAGAACAACACTTTTTTTCTATTTAACACTTTTGTACTAGATTCTTTTATTGTTATCCGTGTATGCACGGCAGAGTCAGTATGTCAATGCTTACTTGTTATGTTCATGCCTTTCAGATGAAGAACATGTAATTAAGGACAAAGTACATTTTGTTTAAGAATGTCCATACTATGTTATTGAAAAAAACCAAAACAAATATTATTCGAAATATATTGCATGATTGTCCATAATGTTTATAGATCATTTCTTGTCATTGCATGTCGATTGTCAACCCCTAAAAAGTGAGGGAACATGATTGGAAATAAAATCTTGAAACTTAAATACCACTCAACGGTATAAAGTCCATTGTCAAGATTATTATTTTTTACACAATGGTGGTGGTTCCGTTGTGTGATAATTTTTATGATATATGACTGTGTTGTTTAATTTTTTCTAGATTTGTTTAGATTCAATACTTATTTCTTTGCTCCTTTTATTCAATTATTTGTAATTTTTTTTTTCTACAGGGTTTTCAAATGCAATAACTTTTTTTTAAACAGTATTTAAGCAACACTTTCAGATGGTAGAAAGGGGAAGATAAAAATAAAGAATTTCAAAATTTATTCACAGTTTCACATTGTAAACAGAAAGTGAAATAGAATTACATTTATCTTCACATTTCAAAATCTGAAAGTTATGTGTATGGCTATAGATATTTTTTCTTCAGATTTGTACACGAGGAACCACTGTTACTAGGTGGTGTTTATTTGACATTGGCTTTTGTGCTTGATGCAATTTTTAATTTGTTTATTAACACCAGTAACTGTTTATATGCTTCCATAAGTACTTTCATTGCATTTCAGTTTCATTTGTTCAGTAGGAAAATGTACAATATTCAGATTGTCTTTTTGTGCAGTGTACACACTTTTGCCTTTTCTTCAGCATTTGGAGCAAAAAAAACTTGCTCATATAATACAGAATCAATATTTTTTTCCAATCATTTCTTAGATTTTTTATCTTGAGTACCTGAAAGTAAATGTTCTATTTTAACGCATCAGTTAATCTATAGGTATTGTTAAAGCTTCCGTGTTCTTGTTTGTAGGAATAATTGTAGTTATGCAACATTTGTTGTCTATTGGTATCTTTCATTGTTATTTTAATTATATATGCCATAAGATTTGATGCCATCTGAATTTCACAACTTGTTATGCATGCCCAGCCATTATTTCTAATCATGTTTTGTATGCATACATATTGATCACATGTTATTGAAATATTGTAAAACAACGAAACAATGTTTTTGTGTTGTTTCCAAACTTCTGCAAAATCACAGATGATGTTTCTGTAATAAATAAACTGCTTGTAGATGTGAACGTTGTTTCTGAAATAATAAAATGAGGCAGTGAAAAAAAAGAAACAACTCCTATCGCCATGTTCCTGTACATTTTATTTTGCACATCATGAATTCCAAAACATGTTCATGTATCTTTATTTAAAGTACATTAACCATGATACAAGTCTTTGTATTTGGTATGAATTTAACTTTATTTCATGAACTGTGTGTGTTAGCATAATTTTTGGACTGCGATATCATTTGGTGTTTTAGCGACTGGGACAAACATATTACCACTGGTTTTTTTTTTAAATTAATAACATTAACATTCTGAGGTTCAGCTACAAGAAATATCTTTCTAGATTTGTATTCATTAACTTGGTAAAACACATGATCAAGAAGTATACTCACTTCCTATGGTATCGCAGGTTCTACGATATTGTGGTAGTTTAAGCTTTTGTGCTGCACCACCTACCAACTGTCCTACTTTATAATTGTAAACAGAGACTCCTCCTGTCCCGGTTAACAATGTAGTAAATTCAAAAAACCAAGACGATATTCTAAAGCCTAAAGTCCATGGACATTGGTAAACAAAAGGAAAACGTTGGACGCACACAGAAAAATTAACCAAATATACATTTATTAAGTAAAAATGGAAACATGATCTTCTATTGAAAAACTACAACAAAAGATTTCAGCAAAATTTCAAGGCTTTTTGGTGAGTAAAAACATCATTTACTAACATGTCATATTTTGATAACATTTGTTGCTGTATAATCTACTGTACTGTAGCATATATTTTAATTTTGTATCTAAATTTTGTTGGAAAATTCTTCAAATTCGCCTGTTTTTGTAATCTTGACATTTTTATTGTCACATGGAAACGTTTTTTTTTTTTGAAAACAAGTTTGACTCTTCAGGACCACCATAGTGGTGTGCTTCAACCATACCGTGATACCATAGTAACTTCCCTTTGGCTTTGCTAATTCAGATAAACATGACACTCGCGAGTTGGATTTAGACGACCTTTTCAGACATTGAAGCTTGCAACTTGTGTGGATTTTCTTTTACATAACCAACTTAAAGTCTTTAAAAACAACGCAAAACATAACTGCAAGGTAAATGTGCGTTTCCCTCTTAAATTACGTAGAAATATTCCACGATATCGTAAAACTAAGGGTTACTGAATCATGAAAAGCAGACTGCCATTTTCGGGCGCCGGATTTCAGAAAATGAGGGCATATTTCACAACTGACATTTGAAACAACCTCTGCATATATACGATTAGGAAAAAGATTGTTTGTAATGTTTTCTTTTTACCTGACAGTGCTAGTTGTAACTTGAAGATAGACAGGATATCGAACAGACGATTATTTACAAATACAATCGTTACAAGTCTGCGTCACCAAAAGCGCTTGAGCAGCGTCCGCAAAACCAAGACCACTTCTTCTTCCGGTTTCAATGCGCATATTACCGGAAGTTTACGAAGCCAAATAATGGTGTTAGTGTATTGAAAAATTTTATTGAAAATACGACATTTGTACCATAATTCTAAAGCGGTCAAATTTCTTCCACTTGTAACTAGGGAAGCGAAGGTAGACTTGCAAAGTTCTGAATGAATCTGTGAAATATACCGCCAATGCTTTAGTCGGTGCTAAGTACTACTCATATTTTTGTTACAATATTATCTCCTTGATGTCCATGGAAAAGCGTCGTTTCGAAGGCAATTTTCGGTAGCTTCTAGATATACTCTCATTTCAAAGATCAAGTCCGAGACATACACAATGAAGCCATTATCAAAAGACTAGTATGACCTAATATTTAGTCTCCAATGCATGACAAAAATATACATGTTTTGGTCAATGGGACCGTGTTCACATTTGATCATTATTTGTGGTCATATGTGCTTTATATGTACATTGAACAATCATAATATTTTAGGAAAACAGTCCAATTCCTTCACCTTTTGAAGATCAAGGGGGTCGTGAGGCGCCACAGAGCATAAGCTGTGTACAAATGCAATCACGGAAATATGTGTCAGCCGAATTTTCAATCTATATCGAATATGTTATATTAAGAGCATATGTACTATTTAGACGTAAAATCTTTCCCGAACAATAGATAAATTAAACACAATTTTGCATCGGTTTAGAAGACTTTTTGGGATATTTATAATAGATAAACGTCCCTTTTTGTATCTCCTTCAACTGAAGAGTGCGTCTCGATGACCTTTGGAGTTATGCATGCTGACGAGAACTTGTGTTTTTGGTAGAGTCACCCAAGTCAGAAAGGTTGAAGGGTAGAGGCCAGATAAAGATCCGCACGTCCTTCGGAGGGGACGCTAAGCTGGTGGTCCCGTGTACAGGGATTTTTAACCCCCTGGAACTATAAAGATATCCATGTAAAGTTCGATAAGAGTAGGCAGATGCGCCGTTGCATGGGCTTATCCTTCTTTCTGAACTATCTCTATTACTTTCATTTCCTGTTCCTGTCGCCGCTTCTCTTCCGGTCCTATCTTTTGGTTTTTCTCTTTTCAAATTGGTCGTTTGTCACAATATCGGTGAAAGATTCTGGGTCAAGGGACCACGTTCACATTTGATCATTATATGTGGACATATGTGCTTTATATATACATTGAACAATCTTAATATTTTAGGAAATCGGTCAAATTCTTTAAACTTTTGAAGACCAGGGCATAGGCTGTGTACTAATGCAATTACGGAAAATTTGTCACACGAATTTTCAATCTATATCGAATCTGTTATATTAAGAGCATATATACTGTTTAGAAGTAAATGCATTCCCGTTAAACACAATGTTGCATCGGTTCAGGGGCGACATGCAGAATATATTTTCGGATATTTACAATAAGTAAAATTTCATTTTTATCTCCCTCAACTAATGAGTGACGATTTATTTGTTCTATCGACACGAGTTAATCGATTGTGATGTAACAACAGCTGATCATGTTATACACATTATAATTCAAATACAAACTTCACTTGGTAAGTGATCTTAATGAATACGCATGATGTGATTATGTTTTCCCGACTTTCAAAGCTGTCAAACATAATAAATAATTATGTAACGCTGATAGATCTGTTGTAGATATGATACATTACACGGATGCGCAGTAAAGAGGTTGATTAACACAAGGAACGCTGAATTAAATCTTACATTGTAACCATCTTCTCAAGAAAAAACACGCACTGACAGCACGTTGTTAGTTTAAGTAATTCCATCTACTTAATATGTGTTGGTACAATGCGAAAAAGATAATCAAAAATCACAGTGAACATTTTTATGTTTTAAAACACTACAGCATATACTGGAGTATCCAATATACAGTGTACACATTGTCTAATACTAAAATAACAAGAAGCATGTAACCCATAGTACCATTTTCATATTTTGTATATTTAAAATATTGTATGTACAGACTAGGGTCAGAGACAACGGTTATGCTATATTTGCAGACAGAATTATGTGATATTCTGAACGTATTTAAAACTGATATATCACTGCGAGTATTTTTATATTTCAACCAAAGCAACAAGCAATGAGGTATATATATATATATATATGTGTGTGTGTTTTAAATGGTCGTCTAAATGCTTAGTTCATTCTGGTGTCGACTTGTTGATGACACTATTGTGTGTGTGTCAAAAACTTCTGTTATGTTAATCCTAGCTATTCTTCTTGTTTTGTTGTGTAACGAACAACTACAGAAAAAGACTTAATGATTCTATTGTATTCTATGTAATAAAATCATTTGATTCAAAGAATTCTAGAGCATTTAAACTTGCCTTCTGTTCGCTTCGCAAATTTAACATAATACTAATTTACAAATACTTTATTGCTCTAACGTCCCTTTAAATCAACTGATTTCTATACCATTGTCAACTCATCTGCTGAACGTGGTGTAATTGAAGAAAAGAGAGTAACGCCCCTTTATAACGTACCTAATACTGACCTAGCCTAATTTACAAATACTTTATTGCTCTAAATCACATTATTTCTATACCATTGTCAACTCATCTGCTGTACGTGATGTACTTGAAGAAAAAGAGAGTAACGCCCCCTTTATAACGTACCTAATACTGACCTAGCCTTTTGTTATCTCTTTAAATAGCTTAAACAGTGCCAACAGCAGTCGATAACATTCACATGAACACGTCACGTTATAATTAAAACACAAACTTCGTACGATCTAATTATTTTCCCGACTTGCAATGCTGTTAAACATAATAACCAATAATGTAACGCTTATAGATCTGTTGTAGGAACCTTACATTACATGGATGCGCTGTAAATAGGTCGATATATACAAGGAACGTTTAGTTAACACTAACATTTTTACGCTCAAGAAAAAAACACGTTTTGCTGCACGATGTAAGTTTTGGTACGTACATCTCCTGCTTAATTTGTTTTGGTAGTACAATACGAAAACTATTATCAAAAATCACTTTTTAACAGCATATACTGGAGTAACCAATATACAGTGTACACATTGTCTTATATTTAAATAGCAAGCAGTATGTAACCCATAGTACCACTTTCATATTTTGTATATATAAAATACTGTATTTAAAGACTAGGGTCACAGACAACGGTTATGCTATATTTTCTGATAAAAGAATGTGTAATTCAGCACATATTAAAAATGAGATATCACTGAGAGTTTTTTTTTTTATATTTTTACCAAATCAACAGGTTATGAGGTACATATATACAGCCTGTCGTATAAGTTTGGATATGTCATTTTTAATGTTCGTCTCACTTTGCTAGTTCTTTCTGGTGGCAACTTGTTGATAAAGCTATTGTTTGTTTGTTTGTTCGTTTGTTTGTTTGTCAATAACTTTTGTTATGTTAATTTTAGCTATCTTTCTTGTTTAATTGTATCGTGGACAACTACAGAAAAAGTCTAAATACTTATATTGTATTCTATGTAGAACAATCATTATATTTAAAGAATTATAGAGCATTTCAACTCACCTTCTGTGCGTTTCGCAAATTTATCCTTATACTGTTTTACAAAATCTTTACTGGTCTAACATCCCTTCAAGTCATCTGATTTGTATAGCAGTGTCAACTCATCTGCTGTACGTAATGTACTTGAAGAAAAAGAGAGTAACGTCCCCTTAAAAACGTACCCAATACTGACTTGGCCTCTTTTTGTCTGTTAAAATATCTTAAGCAGTGCACACAGCCGTCGAACACGTCTGACGTAATATACGAATAATAATTAAAACGCAATCTTCACTTGGTAAATGTACTTACATGAATAACTACGTATGATCTAATTATTTTCCCCCCGACTTTCAATGCAGTGAAACATAATAAAATCGATAATGTTATGCTTATAGATCTTCCTAACCCATATGCTATATTACATGGATGCGCAGTAGAGTCGATATATACAAGAAACGCTAAGATAAAACTTACATTTTAACGGTCTGCTAAAAAACCAAGTCTGTGTTTATGAAAAAATTATACAGTAGCGATTGACCGAAGGGAGTAACTTTGACACATGAATAAACTCACAATGGACCGAACCTAATTTAGGGTAGGTCAGGAATCCATAGTGTTGCCAAATAGCCTTAATGTGCGCCTCTCAGTAACAAGTTTAAATGTACATTCCAAAAACATTGGGGCATATTAACGGCAAACACGGGGTCACCAAAGGGCATTTAATTTGTGAAATGTACTATGTAACTCGTATTGGTTGTTACACATGCCTACTAATAACAATCTCAAACCAGATGAATTGCAGACAAATCTTTTGATTTTTATTCTTAAAAAAATCAATTTTAACAACAGGTATTCAATAAAAGGTCTGTGCAAAGAATAGACGCGTCAAATATAAGTACTTCTGAATGTAAATCAATGTGTAGAATGTGCCACTACAATATGTTACCTGACTAAGTATACATTAAATATGTACAGATTTGGCGTTGCTGCTTACCTGTTCGGGATTGGTATAGCCTAATTAACCCCACAGACCTATTGAACTCTCATTAGTCAATATCAAAATCACAATACACAACTGAAATATTCTGTATAAGCTATCAATGAACATAAATGAACTATAAATTTAAAAAAAAAGAAAAAAGGATTATAAGTCGTGCAATGTACGTAGCTATCGGACCATTTATAAACTAATGATACGCAAAGGCAATTTGTGCTGAATATCTCTAGCCATAACTGGGCCCGTTACTATAAAACAAACTCAAATCTGAGTGAGCACGAATCCATGCACAAACTCAAGGTTCCGGCTTGACTCAATCTCATCAAATAATATTAGCAGTAATTTATTATTATTTGGGGATCCAGAGAGGACTCAGGACTCAACTGTTATATTGATAAACAAAGTAAACTATAAACTTTAATTCATCACTTTATTAAAGGATTTGTTTAGCGACAAAATTCGGGGCGAATAATAAATGACCGACAGGCGTTGATTTTGAACAACACTCCCACATCTTCTTCACATGGGTATTGCTCGAGACAGATTTATAGACAGTGTTGGTGTTTTGTGTTTATGTTATCGGGCAGAGTTCATTCACTGATATAGGTGTATCAGGATACAATGTTACCTGTGCACGAGAAACAGTGAATTTTGTCATGGCTTATATGCGTGCACGTGTGCATGAGAATAACGGGACTTTTAACGGGTATTGATGCCGTTTTAAACAATACCACTGCCAACCCTAACTACGTCTAATGAGAGATACTGGCCGATCAGGAGACGGGTCTGCGTTAATCCTCCAATATTTCGCTGGCTTGAACCCTGGTATCTAACTTATCAAAAGTTATCGTTTTATGACATATCATCTAATTAATGTGCTATTATAAATAATTCGTTTTATTGAAGAAATTGCTTTCATAGAACCGGAGTGTGTATGCCACTTTAACACGAAATTAACTAAGCGTTCCTAGGTCTTATGAAACTTTAAATTTCTGCTTTGGTTATGCCAAGCTCAAAATTTAATCTGTTGTATTCTATTTCAATTCTATTCAGAAAAATGCGCATTTAAGTTGTGCGCTATAACGCGTCAGTTTCGCACATAACGCGTTAGTATTGCGTAATAACGCTTACGTTTGCGTAGTTACGCCTTACTTTTGCATAATTACGCGTTAGTATCGTAATGAGATGTATGTTTTGCGTAATAATACCAAATAACGCTTACTGAAACCTTATGTTAATTATGAACAGGCACATAACCAACCGGACGGGAGCAATCATTATTACGTATATAGCCGTATCTAATACGTTTTACTATGTTTTAAAAAATTAAATATATTTTTGTCTCACTTTGATTTAAAAAAAAAAAACGTAGTTATACCTAATCCTTAATACCTGATAGCGTGTCTGGGGCTTTATGCGGCTTATGTGCGATGATTGTTCTTGATTGCCAAGATAAGATGAGATGAAAGTTAGACGAGAGCCTGAAGTTTGAAAACAAATGACAGCCAGGTACTTTGGTAGAAGGTTTATGATGTAAACATGCATAACTATGATTAATATAGCGTGTTCGTACTCGTGATCCATTAATACAGACGCTGAAATGTTCAATTTACAAGGGAAAACGTGTAGATAATGCAAATAGCTTCGACATAAGGCAGAACACAATAATTTATGATTTTGACGATCACTTGCTGTTTTCTCTGAAAGTATTGGGATACATAACTTATCTAGGCTTCTAGACGGGATTTGGGTGTACATACATATGAAATAGCATCCCTTACATTCCGTAAGGACATTGTCAATCTCAGTAAATCAATGTAAGTAGGCACACCACAGCATAAATTTTACTTTACTCCATTACTTTCCTTTCCCTGACATGTTTGACTGCTGCCAACAGCTAAAATAATGACAGCCATGGTTTGGAATGGCAGCCACACCTCTTTGCTTTTCCAGTGGTAAATGTAAATGGTTCTATAACAAACACTGAATTTTACTTACAGTATTCGCTTTCCCTTATTATTATCATTGAAGTATTCACACAATTAATTGCAAGTTGATATTTAGGTTCTGTCTGTTTATAGTATTGGCTTGTAAAGTCATGTCAGCTTTGTTGAACGCATGTTTACTTGTGCTATCAATTTGAACACGTAGGATGTACGAGTTTCGAGTCAAAATTTGGTATCTGAAAAACTGCAGACTTACTGTGATTCATAAGATATGCTGTTAAAACGTACAATCGCGACGTTTCCAATTTTCTAGTTATCTTAATTTACCAAATTGATGCACCTGGTTTCGCTTCTAGTTTTTTAATAGAAGTTTGTGATGTTTCCATTTTTAGTTAATAAATGTATATTTGGTT
>JAUMGZ010004552.1:0-10406 GCA_032359645.1 Pododesmus macrochisma | reverse complement strand
AAAAAAACAAATAAACAAACAAACAAACAAAAAGCAAATAGGGAAATTTGCACACATGCATTTTCAAAAATCAAGATATATATATAGAATCACAGACCTCTATACGAGTATAGAGGTCTGTGCTAGAATCTAACAAAATTAAAGGGAATGCAACACTGAGTTTGAATAATTCTTTAATCTACAAACAATGTGTCCTTCTGAGTTATTAGACAAAACATATATTCAAAATTGATAATCCTACGTTCGTACCATTGGCTTTGCCAATTTCATATTAGAAATTGAATAATTTTTTGAATCATGTTTGATCTGTAGTAACTTTAATTTCTTTGTACTTGACATCATTTCTAAATATTGAGGAAATTAAATTGTGAATACGAAAGCGGATAAAGTATTCTCAGAAAATCTCTCTTCGTGTCTCATATGTGCGAGCACTCAATTATAGTTGTAGAAATTCAACGATTCTGTTTTAAATATTTGGATTTTATTTTAACGAATTTTTCATTGTGCTAGATAATTTCTAAAATGTTATCGCTAACGTTATGACGTTATCTGGAAGGATTAATGCCTAAAACTCCCGCCATATCTCACAGGTTTACATTTGAAGGAATCTTTCGCGATGTTTCGCTTGATTTCAAACAAAAAGACGATGTATATCTATGTATTTAGCTTTACGTGTAAGAATTCCTTTAAAGTTAAACAAAACATAATTGTTTTAATAATATTGCTTTAAAAAATATCAATGATAAATAAATACAGTCGTATCATACATATCTTTATGGCATTGTCTTTTAAGTCAATAAAAGGTACGTGATCATGATGATTTCATTTTAAACTCATTTTTATGTATTCAAATTCGAAATTGTAAACAATTTCTCAATAATTCACGAATTATGAATAAAATCCCAGAGACGGTCCCACAAATTTAAATGAAAAGAATCAAACATTTTTTAAACGTTTACTAAGTGTCTCCCAGTAGCTTTGCTGCAATTTCTTGTTATTTCGGTTTTGAATTGTTTGATGCGGCTATTGTTTTTTTTTTTGTCAATGGCTCTCGTTCTGTTGATTACTCTCTTCTTGATTTTTTTCTATCCCACTCTGCTAAGAATATTAAACTCAAACAAAGATGCTATTAAAATACAACCTAACATACTATAAAGGTCCAGTAATTGATACATAATATAAAGTAATAAGTCCACGGACATAAGGAAATTTAACAAAGACAGGGTCGCAATCAGAGTAAAAACCAAACACACATTTTGGCTGTGAGAGCCTCGCTCTAATTTCCGCCGCAAATCCGTCTTCGCCTCCGGTTTTACCTACGCCTTGAAGAAGACTTTGCCGTCAACACACTCGTCGCAACTTCGGCCGTTTCCGTGTACTTCGTGTACTCAACTAAATGACAGTAACGGATTCACCCGAGGTTTGCCGATTGCCGTCAACAGGGACAGATTCTCACCAAAATCGTTGAGGCTCCGCCGTTATGTTCAGTCATGAAATAAAAATACAATTCTTTGTTTTCATTTAATTTTTCTAATGCCGAGATCATAAAGTAAATATGTAGAGCAAATTACCGTAATTTAACAGTTTAAAGTTTGATAAATTTTGGACTCATTTCTAACTGCGCATTCAGATAAAAGTGAAAATTCAGAATGACGTCACAATTAAATGGCGGCCTATATTGAAGGCAATGACCGATCACGCTACTTTCGTCATTGTATGGAAATCGGCCTCGATCTTGACCCAACGCCAAGCTCAAAATCAACTGTCATCAACGGACTCGAATGGAAAACACATTTACAATAGTCAATAACTCGAGTCCGAAGCCCCAAAAAGGGGAGGGGTAAAAACGCGATGGAAATGAAGAACAACCCAACCCAAACAATACTTATAAAATTGTCTTTTCAAGACTATTGAACTGCTCGCAGTTATAAAAGGACCATCACAGATTATAAATAGTCGTGTACTTCCAATCATTAATCGTGGATTATCTTCTTGTCCTACTTATAATGTGGTAGCTTGAACGCTAATCAAAAAGACAACAGATTAAATACTCCGATAAAAAAGAAGCTTTAAATTCTCATCTTGATATGTTTTCCTGTACACTATTTACGAACATGATTATCACCCCTATTAGAAGTCTGCATGGTAAGATTACAATAAAGTGCAATGTCAATAAAAGTATGCGGGGCAATATTGTGTTTTCGGATTGGAAGATATTTTTAAATCATTAATCCTATAATCTTATATTCTTTTCAAGATGAAGTCTATTGCACTGATCAATAACCATATAGTATAGTGTGACGATTCCTGATATCAGTTGACGCACTTTGGTTTTTCATATCAAGATTGTTTGTTTGTATTAAGGGCTTATTGACCGATCAACAGCTAAGGTCATTTACGGACGTGACAGTTTTACTGGTGAAGGAAACCGGAGTACCCGGAGTAAACCACCGACCTACGGCAAGTCACTGGCAACTTTCTCTCACTAGCACGCCCCGGACGGGGATCGAACTAGGAGGTGAAAGGCTTATGACTACAAGTCGGCGACTGTAACCACTAGGCCATTTCAAGAATCTACGGTCCTGTATAATAGCCAAGATCCGTTACGGGAGAGTATTGCAGTATACTTATTAACAGTGTTTAGACCAATAATATGGTCCTACTTTTTAGGGCGCTAATTAGGTCAAACACGTTACATCGTACTTAAACAGATTTAACAACAACAATGAAAGACGTCTTTGCACCAGATTGACTTGTATTATCAACACACCACATTAACATTACATTTGAACAAGCTGTACTAAACTAAATATTCGAGTGAAATTTTCTTGAATAACAACACTTTTTACACAAAAAATAATAACATTATCCATCCAGGCACATCAAATGTACTTATAGTGACATACATGTACATTTTTGAATTGGTTTTCCAGTTTTTAGATTTTTGTGTATCAACTCTTTTTGTTGTTGTTTTTTTCATAAACATTCTGACCCTAAAATTATACATTATTTCCAGTACATTTTTAATCTCAATGTGATATAACTTTCTTAAAAGAAAATTCAAAACTTCTTTTTAAAATAAGCAAAATTACAAGTTAATAATTTTAATGATACAAATATAAACATAACAAGAGACAGTTTATAGAACACATCAACATCACTGTTATTATGACACTATAACTATAGAAGTCACATTTGTCATTTTCAGTAGCGCACGTATACCAATCACTTCCTTTCAGATTGTTTGGTGGACAAGTGTATACCAATTGCTTCCTTTCAGATTGTTTGGTAGACAAACGTATCTTGAAGAATAGAAACAAAACTTTATTCGCACAAGATGAACACACCCATACAAGGTAAAAAGTGTGTGGTATTCAATTTCTCTTACATTGCAATGCACTATGACTTTAACCATCTCAAAGTAACAACAACAATGTTTAGGCAAAACATATAATTCTATAATAAACTTCACTGGACTGAAGCGATGGAAGGCAAGGAGACAGTTTCTTACTAATTTTAACAAGATAAATATATAATATCACGTGGAATGAATAACGATACTGATACATCATAAATAACTGGAATGTTAAAACTGAACAAAATCTCATTTACTGAATTCAACCTAATAAACACCCATGTCCTTTATCAAGCACCTACAGTCCTGTATAATAGCTAAGATCCATTACCCGACAGCTTTACAGTACGTTTATTCACCATGTTTGGTCACGTAATATAGTCCTTATTAGCAGACCCTTTCCTTTTCTAATTTTTTAAGAACCCTGGGCGCTTATAAGGTCAAATACAGTAACCCTCATTTCAACTATTATAATATAAAGTAGCTACTTTTTATTGCGTAAAGTAAAATACATGTATTGAGATTCATAGGTTTTAACAGAAAAATTAAACCAAGTCATAAACATAATATAAAAAATTCATAAATAACAGAAAACTTATTTATCCAATATCTCTATCATAAACTTATTCACATACTATATGTGTCTCTATCATAAACTTATTGACATAATTTATGTGTCTCTATCGTAAACTTATTCACATACTATATGTGTCTCTATCATAAACTTATTCACATATTCTTTAAGTTAATATTTTCACCAAATTAAAACATGTTTTACATTAAGCTATACCAATTAAAAATTAACATAAAGAGAGTTTAACATAATTACAGTTAAAGCTTGCACCATAAAACTATTAATATCATCAAGTGTAGAAAAAAAAACGAACACATTTCAATATATCAAGTCTCAAATAACGTATTCACAAAGGATTATATCCTAATAAAGGTAAACTTACAGAATAAAATTAATCATATACAAAATAAACTATATAACAACAATGGCACAAACATAGTCTCAATATTTCATACTATACACTGATATACACAAGATATTATATATCCATTGCCTCACAATATTAAATACATTTAAGTATCATTTCTGAATATTTAATTAACAATTTGACAATTACTGCAGATAAAGTCTATTACCATTAGCGTGTCTCATTGTCAGGGTACTACCCGGTACTTATAAGTTTAACACAACTAATTACATATACTATGTACATAATGCAGTGACCGTATTCAAACACTTCACAGTGATTAGAAAGATGCTTGGTATCTTACTTTAATATTCACAAATATCAATAATGACCATAAACTTAATTCTCTTCCATGTCCAAGTTTAGGTTTGAAAGATACAATTGCTTTTTTCTTCTTGTTCACCTCAACCCTTAACAAAGCATTAACAAGATAAAAGTGATTATACTATCATTATAAGCATAGTTTAGGAGGGAGTCTCCCTATTTTTCACACACAATTTTCACAATTGACATCAGTTTAATTCCTAAACCTTGCTTACCAACTTGCTTTTACTTAGTGCATTGCTTAGGACTGCTTAAATGAAGCAGTTTACACTACTATTTTGCCATATAGGGCATTGTATACAGATATTAAAGACATTTCAAGATATTGCTACACTTTTTCTCCCCCATGAAAATTTCAAAAAGTTGGCAAGTATGTATAAGACAATGTATATGTTAATACAGAAGCACTATGCGCCATTGTTCCAAATAAGAAGTGTAATAAGCTAAGGCCAAATAAAACCAATGTACTTGGTTCTCAGGCCACTTTTGGTTGATATTGACAAAGCAGGGAGTTCTTTTTATTACTGTAAGTTTTATATGCGCTGTAAATTTTTTGTTTTGTTTTTATTGGGGTTTAATGTCCCTTCAACTCAAGAAAGTGTCTGCTTGTGACAGTGCGCAGTGATGGCAACTTTATTATGCTATGATACCGCAGACACATTGGTCACATTATCCAGACACTGAGCTTACCAGTCCTTCTTCTTTCCAAAAGTACTGAGCACTTAGCAGGGAGCAAGAAAATAACTAAATATTCCTTCTTAGATGTGACAAAGCTGGGATTGGAATCCATGCCTACCTGATTGTTAAGCAAATATTGAAAGTGTGATGTATCTTAAAAAAAAGTTTGACTTTAATTGTATATTTTTAGTTTGTTTATAAATTGAGGATAATACTTGCAAGGAATTAGTCCCATTCTAAGATATTCAAACATATACATTCAATTCGGAAAGAATTGTTTTCTCAATAAAATGAGAGATTTGGAGCATTTAAGTGCTTTGAAATAGACGATGGAGGGCCTGAGAGCCAAGTATTATTTCATTGCATGATATATGTCAACAAAAACTTTGACAAAGTATATATAACCCTAGCCCAAAGATGACTAGTTAATGACACTGATGGCATATTTAATTCAGTGAATTAAACACCACATAATGAAACCATTCTCACTAAGGCCAAAATGGAGATCTACATTTGTAACTATTTATACAGTACTCAAAGACCATGCAATAAGCATGTTAGGAAACCAATCAAATAACACATGTTGAGTAAAGATTGGCACCTATTTGAGAAGGACAATCACCTTCAAATATATATGAAAATATAGGTTATTTATCGTATTTTCCATAATATAATAAGTTAGATAATCAATATAAAATGAAGAAGTGTTTTCTACATTTACCAGAACATTACAGTAACTGGTCTCTATATTCGGAATATTAGTCTTGACTTTTTTAACTTGTTGAATCCTTTGTTAGATGCTGGCCTGTATAATGCATCAGAACTTGTCAGTACATTGTATGTACATTAACTTGATTCTGTCACACTTATACACATCTATATTCACAGAGAAATCTGCTTTTACTGCAAAGGATGCACTCCAACACCTATTTCCAAAAGGACTCGTACAACCAATGCTATACATGAATATACAAATAGATGATACACGTTTGTTAATATGATATACTGGTAGCTAGCTAACTATGATACAGCGCTTGCTTTAGGTAAAAGCTAGGAGGAGTTGTACAAGTGCTGGTTAGGAACATGAATACATTGTTAGATACAAGCATGTAGCTATGAAGGTGGCTAGGCATAAGTAGGAGACATAATAGTCAGCAGGAGTTAGTCGTGGAAATGAGGCTAGTTGTTGCACAGTTAGAGCGACACGAACCGGTCGCAATCCCTCAACCACATCGTCACATGCACACAGATGGTCCTGTAACGAAACGAGGAAACAGTTTCAAATGACACACTTTTAAATTTGTGTACCGTTTATATTCAATTATTAAAAGGAATTTTTACTTATATTTTGACAATTTATAATTCTTATTGGGCTTCACATTCATTTTAGATTAATTTTTGCAATTTCACTAAATGTAGTATAACTTGTATCTTTATCTTAACATCTACCTTACTCTTATTTAAAATATCTGAGAAACTTTCAAACAATTTTTTCTATCTTGCACTCTTATTTAAATTATCTTGAAAAGTCTTAACACATCCCATAACACATCTCATGTTTAGGAGAGTCATTAAGTAAGTATTTTTTGATACATGCTGATGTTTATATAATTTTAGAAGTTTTTCATGCAAGCTTTATAAACACACATAAATATGTCCAATAGCTACTTGTAAGAGATTCAAACAGTTGTAAAGACAAAAGGAGGAGATAACTCTCAAAGGGAGATAACTGTGCAACAACTTTTCTCTAAAAAATAAATAAAAAATAAAACAAAGCAGTTCAAACCATGCATTAGAGTATTTATTGTTTCTGTAGTATCTGTGGCATGTAAGATAAAGAGGCAGTTTTAGGTTTGTGGGCTACAGATATAATGTATACAATCTTCATCAACTTGAATCTTGCAGCTTTGTTTTTATTAGTAGTGCAACAATTAAAAGATATTTCATATATAAGTATACAGAGTACAAGAACTTTGGATCATGTATAAAAATTCCAAATATTTTGCTGTGTATATTTACGGAAAGTTTGAAGAAACAATGTTTTGGTATACAACTGCTATTCCCCATCACTGTTTGATTGTGAAAGGATAAGTAGGTGTAAATAAATGATAGAGACCAACTTGTGCATGTTTTGGTTTATATAATAAACTCTGCAACTCCTCACCTTTCACATCCCAACCTGAAGACATAATCATGCATATAAATATATATGCATCAAGCAAATCTTAAGATTTTGTACACAGAATGATTGTAGAAACATTTTGATGTATTTGATCTTGTGATTAACTTGACCTCCAAAGCTAGTCAGGGGTTGAATCTTTGCATGAAGATGCCAAGTGGATGTGGTTGAAACACTACTAGCAAATCTAAACATACAATGTACCGGTACGCTACACATGTGGACAGACTTACGTACACATGGACACAGAGATGGAAAGATGAAAACCAATGTTTCCACCTACTTTGTAAGCACATGAAGTAGTGTTTTCCCACAATGTTTGAAAGGCAGAAGTCACAATACATAGGATCACAGAATAGTGGTACTGATAGAGTGGTTATATATACTATACATGTTTATAAATACAGTGTTCACAAATACAAAGAATAACCATGTTAGTGACACGTGAAACATACAAAGTAAAACAACACAATAAATACCATTACATATAGGAAATTCATTAACTTTTAATCAAATATTAATGTAACGCATGTCAAGAATACACACAGGTGACTTGTAAACATCATGAAAAGCGTAACTAGTAGTATGGCTTTCTGCAGCCTCTATTTCTACCGCTTACAACTAAGTTCAAATGGCTATTGAGATCAGTATATAGTGAACTAAGACTGTGATGACAAGTAATATATCTCCATAAAATGTTTGTCATTGTACTTTGAGAGAAAAATTGATCTGAATTCCCCAAACTAACCCAAATTGTTTGAATTTTGTGGTTAAAAAGCCCAGCATTCAAAGCTCAAAAGAGGACAAATATTGATCAAGTTTAAACATTCCAGTGTCATTTGTATGCCATAAATATTCACAAAGATTCATAGAAATATACTTGAAGTTCTTACCCATCATCAATTTTAACATTTCAATTGGCCTGTTTATAGTTTTCTCATTACAACACACAGTTTTACACTTTAACTAATGCAGCTGCACTCTTCTAAAAGCAGAGGTGCTTTTAAAAAAAACTCCTGTTTATATAGACATTCAGATGGAGACTAAACACTGAATATTCACTGAAAATCTATGTACAGTAATATGCAATACAATAGTGACATTTGATATTGAACATTACCACATATTGCAATGCAATAAACATATACACATACAAGAATTGTACAACATGAAAAATCAAACACAAAAAGAATTTTCAAAATTAACTTAATAATGTCAATACATTTTCAAAGCAACTAAAAACCTATAAAATAAACAAGAAAAGTAAGTCAAGCTCCACACAAGAATTTTAGAGACTTAAGCACTTTTCTGTAAAAGTGTAAATATTTCAAACAAGGTCAAAATTGTAATAACACAAACATGTTTCTTTAGTATACAGCAAAAACTATTTTGTTATTCTAATATTCACTTTGTATTAACTCTAATCCATAAACTGGCCTTTGATGAGGAGTTATGCTTAAAAAATTTCAGAAATTCTTAAAGGCAAAAGGATATATTGTTGTTTGAAAGAAGAGAAGCTGTATGCAAGTGTTTGACCTGGTTTCAAATATTGAACAAAAACATGATAAAATAAATTCTGATATTAAAGCAAAATTAAAATTAGTATAATCAAAACTTAAACAAAATAATTCTTTGTTATTCATTAAGCTCACAAATCAATCAGAAAATATTGAGAAAAAATTCTCGTAAAAAATAACAAAAGTTATCTCCCTTTAAATAAAATTTCATTTCCACAGAAATGAACAAGAAAAATGTACAAGTAAAATCAATTCAAATGAAACAACCCATACAGTGCATTCATTTCATGTTACAGAATAGTCACCTGGAAATCATTTTGTATCTTATATATTAACCAAAATATAATATTTCTAACAATAGAACCAATGTTAGAATTGGAAATTATAACACATCATATTTTTTTTTAATTGTTTGACCACATTAAGAATCTGCTATGTACAACAATTTGGTTCAACTTTTTTTTACATTGGTTTTTCTTTCTTGAATCTACACAATTTTAACATATTTTTCTTTAAAGTACAACCTATTTTTCTACTGTTTAGCTTTTTTAACAGATAAAAGAATTTAACAAATTTGTAGAATAAAGGATTTCAGAAACTTTTTATAAAAGATATCAAATTTACTTCTTCTACGACACCGATCAAATAAAAGTAACCATCTTTGAAGTTATCATTAAATTTCAAAAAAAAATTCTACCAGAAAACTACTTTTTAGAATTTTAAAAATGCAAATATTTAAAAATATTAAACAAATATTGCAAAAAAAAGTTCATAGATTTGAGACTAAAACTTACCCTATTGACTCCAATCTTTCGACATGCTTCTAAAAAATTCTCCACATTCTTTCTACACTTGGCCAGTGTTAGTTTTGGCTGTAAAATATAGTAGGAGACTCACAATCACTACATGTTTTAATAAATACTGTAATTGGTGTATCCTCAACTCTTGTGTGAAAAGCCATTTTATCAACTTTTATAGTTTGATGGCAACTACAATTTTTTTTCTTCTTTTTTTTTATTTGTAACAATACAAAAACATACATATAAAATTGTATAACATATAAGTTTACCTTTTAAATGTATAATATAAGTGTAATTTCAACTGAAATATTTCTCTAATCTTCAACTTCAATCTTCATTCCTACTATATATAGGTAACAAGACATTTATAAACACTGCAAATATCTGACAGGGAAAACTTATGATGCACACGGCATGACTTACCACAGCAGGTGAGGGCACGTGTATACTGGTCACAGATCGTGGACGTATACTATTAGCGAGTTGACAAAGAAGTACACCATCTCGTAGTGTTTCTGGTATGTTGTCTGGTAAAGTAACCTTTAATTTGGTCTCTATTGCCTATAAAAAGAA
>JAUMGZ010004541.1:0-10407 GCA_032359645.1 Pododesmus macrochisma | reverse complement strand
TACAAGATTATCGACAATACAGGGGCGTAACTTTTTAACTGCCTAATCATATCGATCTATCATGGGAACGTGTCGTGTCAGAGTATTACAGTGCGGGTACAGTGTAATCGTTATTTGCAGAAGTCTACACTTCAACCATTCATTTGGGAATAACAAGACATGTCGAAACCCATTTTCTTATCACAAACGGGACATAAAATGTATCCGTACAAATAATATTCAAACTTGATATCGACTTAATCAATATTCAAGTAAAGTGTTATTCGGGCTTGCTATCGCAAAGAGATAAAGATATTCCGGTAAAACTAGCCGGTGGGGTCAAAACTTTTTTTCTCTGCCGCACATATATAGGTTGCTAATTTGCCAGGAATTTTGTCAAAAAAAAAAGAAAAGTTGAAAAATGTCGGGGGGGGGGGGCAGGATACGGTCCTGCACTCGTTGGGAAGCTTATGGCCAAGCTTACAACATTAACATCTACAGTTAAATCAAACTGTTCATTAACCAAGAGCGGTCTTTCAGTAATGAACAGTTTGGAAATGTAAGGTGAGGTTGTTTTCATTTTCAGTTTGTTGTTGTGATATTAGTTGTGATTTTTGTTTGTTCACTTAAATCGTCTCTGGAAGTGGAACACAAAGTCGAGAATCAGACGCTCGCATACAGCAAAACAACTGACGCGTCGTGAACAAAAAATTAATATATGCACTTATATATCATTAAAGTGTGCATATATTAATTTTTTCACGACGCGTCAGGTACAAAATGTACCTTTGCATACAGTACGTCTGCAGAACTTGGGTCTGACGTCAGACTCATTCGCCACACAGGTTATTTCAATTTGTTTTCATTTATAAACACGCGCATATTATTGTAATGAAATGTGAAGTAGACAAACGTGCGACTCGTTGCTGAATGCGTCTCTAACATGCAATCTGTATTGCGGAAATTTGTTCGAACATGAATATATGTAACTCCACTTCAATATAGTGCTTTTTGTCACGTTCGACTGTAGTTATTGTCAATACACAAGCGGGTTAGTCTCAACTTCCCTTTTTCTAAATTTTGAATAGCTCAGTCTTATATTATATTTTGAATTTCTTTATATATGTTGTGCCATTATATAACCGGATGTTAAGGCTGTAACTTAAACTTTATTATATGTTGTATAAGATTTGTGATTGTGAAATCGTCCTGAGGGAGGGTTTGAAGTTTTCATTAAATTGCACACAATGTGCAAGGTGCACAGACAACAAAGCGTTACAGGATTAAGTAATTCTCGTCAAATTAAATGCATATCGGTATTCGAAATGTTCTGTTAAGCGTGTCCGAGATCAATGTTAACAACTGCATGGTATCAAATAGACAGATTTATAATGAATTCTTACATAGTTTGTCGTACGAGATAAATCCCCTAGTTACCGTAGTATTATAGCCGTTTGTAACACACACAATGTTACTTCCTGTTTTAGTAGGAGATGGTTAAAGTAAAGCCTGTATTATAAAATGGTCGAGTCCTGTATTCATGTATCCTATATTTGAATGTAACGTCCATTTAAACACGTTTGTGGCTTGACATTTCAGCGAGACGGCACTAAAAAGTCGCCATCAAGTTGCACTGTTACAAGCAACACCTTCTCAATATTACTTAGACATACACTGAAAGGGCAATAATGAAACCCCACATAAACCCATGTGCAGTATTTGTTATTGATACATCATTGGCAAATTAAACAAGAGGCCCATTGGGCAGTAACGTCCATCTGGTTAAAATAGGCCTATTAAAGTAAATGTTTGGCATTTGAATACTTTTGACCCCGGGGCCTATCCTTGAACAAACTTATTTCTACAAGCTCAAAAATTAAATATAATTACCAAAACATTAAGCTCTAGTTTATTAGGTTTTTTTGATTTTTTTGCAAATTGTCCACCTTTAGGGTGCCCCAAAATGGCGCACCCTGGAGGCTGAGCCCCTTCGTGTGAACAAATCTGCATTCCCTTCCCCCAGGGATGACTTCTACCAAGTTTGGATGAAAATAGTCCAGTAGTTTTGGACAAGAAGTCACAAATGTGAATAGTTAACTATTTGCAATAGTGTTGAACTTTGACCCAAAAACGTGTAACCTACTTTTGACCCCAGGGTCAAGACTTGAACAAACTTGGTTCTCCGTGCCCTAAAATTACTACATACCAAATCATTATGCTCTAGGCCTTGGGAGGCTGAATTAGAATATCACAAACCAAGTTCCAACTTTCTGCAATCAATTTCAAGTTACCATCTAGAAAAGCAAAACTACATTTTCAGAAACGTACCAATGACCGTGACCATTGTTGGCAATACCAAGAATTAATAGGGTTCTGAAGATCCTCCAAGGCATTCCCAAGAACCAAGTTCAAACTTTGTACAATCAGATTGTGGCAGACCATGCCCAAAATCATGATGTTCTTGCTATACATTCATTATAGGGCAACCAACATACCAAGCTTGAACTTTGTGTTATCATTTTTAAGTAACCATCGTGACAAGCCTCATATAAGTAAATTCAATTTTTAACAATGGTGACCTTGACCTTTGACAGACCACGCCCAAAATCAATAGGGTTCTGTGCGACCCATAGGGCAAAATACACACAAAGTTTGAACTTTGAGTGACCAATCGTTTTTAAGTTATCATCCGGACAAGCAAAGGACAGACAGGCAGACAAACAGACAGACATCCTGCGCGACAGCGATATCCCCGAAACAAATTCTGGGGGCAAAATACTTATCCAATATATATCAAACAAGAGGCCTAATGGGCCTTAACGGTCACCTGAGTTATCATAGTCAAACATTTTTATGAGTTTTAGTCTACATAAAGATTATAAATTTGGTTGAAATTGACCCAGTGGTTCTTGAGAAGATGTCGAAAGTGTGAAAAATACCCTATTTTGACCGAGTGCCCCCTAGTGGTTCGTTTATGCACAGATTTTTTGTTTCCTTTGCAAATTTTATAAACATTGGGTCAAGGGTCATGCATATCACATATGAAAGTAATCAGAGCATCCGTTTGTGAATAGAGTTTTAAAAGTTAACCACTTACTTTACTATTTTTGCCCCCTTATGGGGGCAAGCCCCTTTTTATTCGTAAAATTAAAGCAGCTACCCATGGGAATACTTTCTACTTTTGTATAATGCCCTATGTATAATGAATAGCCCCTAGTGGTTCATTTATGCACAGATTTTTTCTTCGTTCACAAACTTTGTAAACATTGGCTCAAAGATCATGCAGGTCAAATATGAAAGTAATAAGGTTTGTAATAAGATTTTTTTTAAATTAATCTAATTTTATCCATGTTTGCCCCCTTAACCACCCCCTTTTTATTCACAAAATTAAAACAGCTACCCATGGGGATACTTTCTACTAAATTTGGTTGAAATAGGCCCAGCAGTTCTTGAGAAGCTGAAAATGTGAAAAAATACCCTATGTCGACTGAAGTGCCCCCTAGTGCTTCCTTTGTGCACAGATTTTTTTCTCTGTTCACGAACTTTGTAAACATTGGCTCAAGGATCATGCATATCAAATATGAAAGTAATCAGAGCAATGGTATGTGAGAAAAGTTTTAAAATTTAGCCTAATTTTACCCATTAAGGGGGCAAGCCCCTTTGTGTTCACAAACTTTAAGCAGCTAAACATGGTGATATTTTTGAACAAAATTGGTTGGAATTGGCCAAGCTGTTCATGAGAAGATGAAAATGTGAAAAATACCCTATGTTGATTGAAGCGCCCCCTTGTGCTTTGTTTTTGCAGATTTTGTTTTTGTCCACCAACTTATTAATTTAAACATAGACATAAGGATCATGCATATCAAATATGAAAGTAATCAGAAGAAGATTTTTAAAAATGTGTCTAAATTAACCCCTTATTGGCGGCCTTTGGGGGCCAGCTGCTTTTTATTCACAAACTTGAAGCAGCTTCCAATGGGGATGCTTCCTGCAAAAATTGGCTGTAATTGGCCCAGCCAAATGTGAAAAGCTTACGCATGACGGCGGACAAAGAACAATCACAACAGGTCACCTGAATATCACAATTGGTCACTTGAGCCTTCGGCTTCGGTATCAAGTGATACATAAACAAATAAAAAATGAATTATAAAGCCACCCTGCCACTTGCAAAAATTTGCATCACAAACAGGTCAAGATTAAGACGCCTCAAACAGAGGTTAATGTTGTGCCATTACAGCAAAGTTAAGCATAGTTTGCACCATGTTTTGCCATCTGACACATATTAGTTACGAACTGGTTACACATCTGCCATGAACATGTGACACTTCCAATTGATATTTTTTTTAAATTTCAAAATTCTGCAGACGCCTGGCATGCATGCTCACGCTTGACACAAAGCCTTTATCACACTTACAAGAATAGTTCCCTAACTGGCCGCCACAATTTGGGTCTCTCGTGCCACTTGTGTTTATGCCATGGCTTGCTGATGAGAAGGGTACAAAATAAATTGGACTTTACCAATTCTTTAAATAGTGGTAGAATACGAACAAAACTTAACAAACCATTTTTCTTCACATAATTTAATTCATATATAATAAATATTAAGTAAACAATTCAATAGTGTTCTAGTTTATAACTCGTCTTGAATTATAAACTTTGAGTCCATTTTGTAGCGATGCTCTTGCATACTTCAGAAGTAACCCTTTTACATCCAGCTTCTCTGTTGTAACATCCCTGCAATAAAATTGACAAAATCAGGTGAATAATCCACAATAATTTATACTATGAGACAATACAGATCAAAATTTGAAATGATTTCTCGCACACTAAAGTCGGTTTCTTATCTCACGAAACCAAAGAGGTCCATTTGGTCTTAACGTCAATTTGGTTACAACAGCATATTTTTGTACTTGATTAAAAGTTTATTAGAAGATTTGTGAAATTTTGTAAATATTGTCCCTTTTTCGCACCCTCTGGGAGCTTAGCTCCACAATTTCAACAAATCTGTATCTCCTTTTTATAAAAGAACACATGCTACCAAGTATGGTTAAATAGGTCCCGTGGTTGTGGAGAAGTCAACAACTTTTCAAATTTTCCCTTTTTTGGTCCAATGGCTCCCACTGGAGGCCAAGCAGCATCATTTGAATAAATGTGAATCTCATTCCCTTCCTACCAAGTTTGTTTGATAATGGTCAAGAAAAATTGAAAATGTGAACAGTTCATGAGTTATTCCATTGATGTTGAATTTTGCCTCAAAAATGTATCACTTAACTGGTTTGTTTGTTTATTTAGGTTTATTGTCCTTTTAACTCATATTAAGGTCACTTTATTGGACCAAACGTCACACCTTCAACAAGCTTTTTTCCATGTACCAAGGTCAATATGTACATATTTACCAGTAAGTATTTAGCTCCAGTCCTTCTCTTTTATAAAAAGATTTTGTAAATTTTTGTCAAATGTTCACTATTTTAGTCCAGTTGAGGCTCCCCTGGGGACCAAGGGATATTCTTTGACCATATGCATATCTCAATCCTCTTCATTACGTGATGCTTCTTACCAACTTGTATATTGTTTTTAGAGAAGGTAAAAATGTCAAAAGTTAAGTGTTGTATCATTAGTATTGAATTTTGACCCTGAAGTCACGCTTTGAAAAAATGTGGTCCTCCAGGTCATAAAGGTACTATATATATATACAAGCATTAATGTCTTGGCCTGATAGTTTAGTAGATTTTAAAATATTGACTAATGTTCCTAACTTTGGCCAACAAGATTTAGTCTCATAAGGCTAAGCCACATCATTTGAACAAATCTGAATACCCTTCACTTAGGAATACTTTCTACCAAGGCTGTTTGGTCCAGTGCTTTTGGAGAAAAATCCGGAAAATGATAAAAGTAAACATGTTTGCTAAAGTGATGATCTTTGATCTTAAAATGCATAATCCAATTTTGACCCGTAGTCAGTCTTGAATATTATAAAGTTGGTTCTTTGTGTCCAAAGGTTACAACACATGCAAGCATTTATAAGCTCTAGGCATTTCAGTTGACTAGAAGATTTTTAAAATCCTGTTTCCCACCAAATCTGGTTGTAATTGGTTTTGTGAAAAATATGCTGAATGGACCGTGGAAAAGTCCACTTTGAACCAAAAAACTTTTATTTCTTATTAAGGTATAATTTTTAAGTTTAAATCTTTCTTTAAATAATCATTCTCAAGTATACCTGAGCTGTTATAACTTGCCTCTTATAATATGGTGTGTCAATTTTTCTTTTTTTTCCTTTTTGTATCTAACATTACAGTACCCATTGTTTCCGTTGTTTACAGTCAACATGCTTACAGTACCTTACTTTAAAACCATTGATTGTGTCAATCACTGGATCAATATCACCACAAATATATAAAACACCTACCTGACATATGGTGTAATTTCTTCCAGCGTCCACTTTTCTCGAGTTCTAAACAGAACATTGAAGCGTTCTCCAATATCTTCTGGCAAGTCTTCTACTGGGAAGTACCAAATGACCCCTGGTTTACTGCTTTTATCAATTAAAGCCATGCCCTACAACAAACAAGATTAAATTGCTGAAGTATCAAAAATATTTTTTAAAGACAGGACACATCTTGAAATGATTTGAGAAGACATGTTGTTTTCATTAAAAAACACGTTAAGGTGGTTCCAGAATTAACCATATTGGAGGGGTGGTTGGCACCTGAATTAATACATTATGGGTGGTGGGGTTCAATCCAGATCTGCCTACCATTACTTATAGTAATTCAATTTTAATAATTGATGGGTAGTGGGGCCTCTGACAAAGTGTCTCCCATCCCTCCCATGTGGATGCCTCCCATCCTTCCCATGTGGTTAATTCTGAAACAGCCCTTACATGACTCCTTCTATTTATTAGGATTATCAAAAGTGAAACTTTCCCATATCTAAATTGTAACAAGAGCAGCCTGAAACAGCAAATCTAGCTATAAGTATACATAGGCTATATAAACTTAATTATTGGTTTCTCAAGCAAATTATTTCAGAAAATGATGAGGGAGGGAGGATTTTCTTTTTCTTTTTTGGCCTTCACAAAAGTGATGAGAGAGGGACTTTTTTAACCTTCTTCAAAAATTTGTAGAGTTCCAACTTATTTCAAATAAATTTTAAAACAATATTTTTTTTTGAATTTTAACATTTGCCTGCTGAAGATATTTAGGCCCATTGTGGTAGAGTATTCTTCATGTAGTACTCAGTTTACTTTGACATGCATATCATGTCCTGAATGGTATGCAAATATAGATTAAAGTACTTCATTGCTGTTAATATCTGTGCAGATGTCATTGCACGTCTACCAATAACCATGTTTTTACAGTAATTTGACTGTCATCGGAGGCCATGGCTGTACCTTTGCTGACTTGTAACGTTACAAAAAATCTGTCAAAAGTGTGATGGATTGGGGCCGCAGAACCTGGCTTTCCCAGGAGTATTTGGACCGTCCATAAACTATCAAACGAAGTAAAATAGAGAGTTTTGACTGAATTATGGCCACAACAATCCTGGAATCTGTTGCTTGCAACTGAGCAGCATGGCACAATGAAACTGATTATGGGTATCATCAAGACGCTTGATGTAAATCATACCATTTCATTAAAGCGCTAACGAGATGCCATTTTCTCGTTTCTTAACCGCATTTTAATTTCTTTCTTTTTCAATTTGGAGATAAAAATGGCAATGCAGGGGGTACAAATTTGATGCCCGTGGGCCTGAGAAACAAATAAATAATTTGTTATTGCCATACATATTGGAACTATTAGTTATCTCAGAAGCTTTTTTTCCTCATTTTTTTTAAAAATTATACATGTACTTTATTCTTCAAACATATGTTTAACGTGACCAACTTTTACAAATCAATAAAACAAGTATCAACTGATTAAACCGATTGCGATAAGGAACAGATTTGTTAATGTTTAATATTATGATTTTAATCACATACTATGAAATTTACTGATCAATAATAAGTAAATGGGAAATAAGAAAGAAAGAAATTGAATGTCTTTAACATGTACTTGTAGAATGTTACAGACACTTTGAGCACATTAAGACACATCTATTATTATACAGTTTGTCTCAATGAGCACAGAACAAAGATGAGTTTAAATGTGACTCAACTCGATTAATTCTGGTCTGAACTAAAATGTATGGTTCATAAATTTTAACATTATACCAATTAAAAGATACACAAATACCACGATACCATGACTACTATGAGCGAAAGTTTACTTTCTGTACAATGTTACAGGAGATGAACAAGACAAACACTAAGGAGAAACGTTCAATATACCTCTATCTGATATAGACTGGTCTTCATACAATCTGGAACACTCTGCTGCCAAACTGACAGAAACTCCTGTAGGTTAAACTGAAAAACCAAAATAAACACAATGTGTCATAAGATGTTTGACTGTAAACTGCTCTTATTTTGTGGGTGTTTGCAATTGTCATTCGCTATATTTGCTATTTCTGAACAAAGTGAAAATTCAAAACACTAGCGAAATATGCTTTGCTTTCCATCAGTACAGCATTGAATGCACAATCAATACCGTGTAAAAGACAAACAGCAAAACTAAACCTTCAAACAGCAAAACTAAACCTTCAAACAGCAAAACTAAACCTTCAAAGATGTTTCACTATTTAAAATGTGAGTATTTAACCCTGCAAAATTAAAGCACTTAATTTACAGTATCTGCTTCACTGTCTTACATGGTTCACTAGAGTACACCAACATATAGTTCTCGTGGCAAAATACTTTAAAATAAACTCATCATTAAAAGTTAATACCATTTAAAACAAGCGGCTTTAACATCCACCTGGATGGAGTAAATTTTTGGCATTTGAATACTTTTTACCCAAGGGTGGTCATACCTTGAACAACTTGGTTATCTGTGTCGTAAAAATCCCTACATACCAAAGCATTAAACACTTACGACCATCTAGTTTATAGAAATGTTGTCATCATTTCCCCACTTTGGCCCCCTAGTAGAGCCCCCTTTGGATTACTTAGCCCCTTCATTTGAACAAATCTGAACCCCCTTCCCCTAGAAATACTTCCAACCAAGTTTGGGTGAAATTGGTCCAGTAGTTATGGACAAATTGAAAATGTGAAAAGTTAACATATTTGCCATACATATAGTGTTGAACTTTGACCCTATAACATTAAACTATTTTTGACCCTCTGGTCACGCCTTGAACAAACTTGGTTCTCCATGCCCTAAAATTACTACATAACAAAGCACTAAGCTCTACGTCTTATAATTCATAAGGAAATTTTTACAATTTTGTCAAAGTTTCCCCATTTTGGTTCCCAAAAATGGGCTCCCCCCCTTCCCACCACGGGGCTGAGCCCCATCATTTGAAAAAATCTGAAGCCCCTTTCTCAAGGGATGCCTTCTACCAAGTTTGGATGAAATTGTTTCAGTAGCTTTGGAGAAAAGTTGAAAATGTTTGCTATAGTGTTGAACTTTGACCCCAAAAATGTAACCTATTTTTGACACTAGGGTCACCCCTTTAACTTGGTTCTCCATGCCCTAAAGTTACTACATACCAAAGGATTCAGTTCTTAGGCATTCTAGTTTATTAGAAGATTTTTTTTAATTTTATCAAATTTTCCCCCTTTTTGCCCCCATAGCAGTGCTCCTTGAGGGCAGATCCCCTTTATTTGAATAATTCTGAATCCCCTTTCCCTAGGGATGCCTCCTACCAAGTTGGTCCAGTGGTTTTTGAGAGGAAGTCAAACATGTAAAAAGTTTATGATGATGGACGACGGACAGAATTTGTATGTCATACAGAGAAAAGTCTACCTTGGATTTTCGATCCAGATGGACTAAAAAGGAAGATATTGTCTCACATATCAATTTCCACTTCATCTTAGACAGAAAGCATAGATTTTTCACCCTGAAAATAAGGGGTAGGAGTTGTTTGTAACACCCATGGCAACCTACCGAATTCATGTTTCCTATAAAGGTCACAGTGAACTGGTTTTGATGTAAGCCTCTCCATCTTTACGTGGTTGATATATAATCCCAGTTTCTTTCATATATCTTTACTAGGTATAATAAAGTTATGATCCATACAAGGAATTGTTGGAAGGAGAAGAAACCATACTAAAACATTGTTTCCCTTGGTTGAAGGGGAGAAAAGGTTAAATTTCGAGAAAAATTCTAGATTATTGACCTTCTTAAAATAATTTGTTGTTTCCAAGATTTAAGTATGAACCATTCCTACCTACCTTCCCTGCATCACGTAAGCACAGTTCAGCAAAAAATTTACATATCTTGTCTTCATTTAAATTATAAAATGATGTATCTGTCAAAACAAGAGGCCCATGGGGCCTTAACGTCCATCTGGATTGGCATTTGAATATTTTTGATCCTAGGGTCACTCCTT
>JAUMGZ010004530.1:0-10407 GCA_032359645.1 Pododesmus macrochisma | reverse complement strand
ATTCTCAATGTGTGTAATTCCAAGTAAGGACAACTTCCGTAGCCACATTATCAACTTGGCCAAATGTGAGCTTACAGGAAAGCCGATGTACTTTTGCAATATCATGCGGTCAGGAATACCGGCTTTATATTCAGAAATACTGTTTCCAGAACTCTCGTGTCAGGCAATTACTTGTCTGTATAGACAACTTAAGGCTACAAGAGAAAGTTTGATCAACTGCTTGTCACCAGACCATCAACCCTTAACCCCTCAGGAGGACAGGGTTTTCTACTATTTGAAAGACTTGATTTTCTCTTTCTCAAACAATGATTTGACTCTCTTCATACAGTTTGTTACTGGAGGATGTACTTTGCCAGCAGAAGGTATAACACTTATGTTTACCAATGCTGAAGGACTCCGACGTCATCCTGTTGCTCACACTTGTGGAAATGTCTTAGAACTGCCAATTCAATACAGCAATCTTCAAGAATTCAAACGGGAATTTCTAGCCATACTGAACAATTCAAATGCCTATAGGATGTCAATTATGTAACTTCTAAATACTGTTCAAATCTTATAGCCACTGTTTTACTTGACAACATATTTATTCTTAGGATAACAATTATTTCACAATACATGTACTCTATTTTAAATTTATATTTTTTTGTTTATGTTTTGCAATTTACATGTATATTTACTCTTAAGAAATCAAAATATGGGGAAAAATATGTCATTATGAGCTACTTAAATGACTAAAGGCTAGGTTTCAGATTTCTGTAAGTAGCTGTAATGGTTGGCTACAGTTTAAGGAGTACTTCATGGTAGTGGACGGAGGGGGGAGCTCTTGATGTATGTTTTAAAAAAGAAATTTCAACATAAAACAAGTAATTAGTTATAAATAAATACAGATACACCTTTAAAACAGGAAAATATTTTTATTTCATTTTTCAAACAACTTATCACTTATATGAATGTATTTTTTAAAAAACAATGCTAAAATTGAAAGCTGACAATTTTAATTTTATACTTTGAGGAAATGCATATCTTAGTTATAAGTGAAATATGCTGGTAAATATAAGGACATAGTCCCATCCGGAGGGAGTAAAAGTACATTTTTCCTTTACCAATCAGTCCATCATCGTCGTCTCTGTTCACATTTTAATCTTTTTCTCAAAAAGTATTGAGGCAATCTTGCTATGAATATTCCTTGCATGCATGGTCATCTTTCAGAAATTTGATGTTGCCGAATTTCATAAAATATGGCCACAGTGGCTTCTCAGGTTAGGTGAGACAATTTCAACTTCTTGTTAAGAATTGTGGTTTCACGAAACTTGATGTACATGTTCCTTGCTTAGTCCTCTTTAGAATTGTGTTCTATGATGCTGAATTCTATCCAATATGGCCACCATTGCTTCTGATTGGCTGAGACATTTTCAACTTCTTGTTGGTCAGATTTTTACGCAACTTGATGTTAATGTTCCTTGCATGAACCCTTTAAGAGCTATGTCCAAAGTTACCTAACTCAATTAACTATAGCTGTACTGACTTCTGATTTACCAAAACTTGTTTGACATTTTTAAGAAAATCTGTTGCCCAGATTTTCACAATTTTCAAATCTTCTTTTCCTGATCACTTTTAAAATTTGTGTCTGAGAATTGTGAACTGCAATCAAACCATTGCTTCTTTTGCTTGGACCATTGAATCAAATATTGCAGTCATAACCTATTTTTGAATGAGACTTCATTTTACTTATGATAAGTTGATCATGATCTGTTTCACATGTATATTGTATATAACAAAGTATATTGAGTGAAGAATATTACGCATGCATGGATTTTAATCTAGGTAACATGGAGAAGCTGATTTGGTTGGTGCTGTACATAATTTATACATCAATAAAGCTAGTTTCTTGCATTATTAATGCATCTAGGTGGGTGTTCAGATCAAAAGGGCCTCTTATTTTGGGGGGTGTTATTATTGTGAATTCTTTAAAATTCTGAGATGTGCAATGTAAAACATGCTTTCTTTGTCCATCATAGATGAAAACATAGGAATTTTAACTTGTTTGTGTTGCCATCTGTCTGTCTAATGTCAGTTTGTGGTCAAACTATCATTCATTGGTTTGCGTAGTTACACTTTTAAGTCCAACTTCAACAAAATATGAAATGCAATTACGCAATGACAAGACTCTATCTGATTAAGTTTGATAATTAATGCAATTTTGCATAATCATGCATAGTAATGAGATTAAGAAATTCCATTTGGTTCATTTGGTTTCATTCTCTGCCCAAAAATAGTCCAAATAACCAACTACAAATACACAAAGACAAAACGAAAGCACTTTACATAGCCAATGTGATTAGTGCCTACTTACGTATTTTATTGAGAGTAATTAAATCTTATTACTTAATTGTTTATTTGCTTTAACAGTCATAAAATGGCTCGACTTTAACCTACTTTGATATGCACATACATAATGGAAATACTTGGGCAGAGTTCCATTACCAAAGCGCTGTGTGCATACTTATTCATATTATAGAGGTTTCTAAATTCTCATTTGTACATTGCGTTTCCTGCTTAAATGCTCTCAAAGTAGGTTGATCATACTTAAGTATAATATGTATGTACATATTAACAAGATTCATGCTAAGTGTAATAGCAAATGTGATAGGTGTATATTGATTTTCTACGACATTATATATTGTGACAAGATTTGGGCTAAATTTGATGGCTCATACAATTGTTTCTAAATTGTCTGTATAGCAGGAGACTAAAATTTAATGAATTTGCTCTTTGTTTTTACATGTGTGTTATTGTCCATCTCATATAAAAAATGCAACAAAAACATGTTTCGAATGTCTCATTGCATTATTGTAATTACTGTTTTTATACTCTATTTGTTGTAAACTTAAATGGGAAAATAACTTCCTCTATAAACATACAATTGTTGTTGAAAAGAATTAAGAATCGATTAATGCAAATAAGTTCTATCCAATCTTCATACTTGAATTTAAAATTTGAAATATATAGACATACTTTGTGGTTTTATAGTCACAAGTGGATCTGTATATTGAATAAGATAAATTAGCTGGTTATGTGTATTGCAGTTGGTTGTCAATTTCCAAACAAGCATCAAGTTATACTAATAAGAAATGTTTTTAAAAACTTGGTCCCAGATTCTCTACTTTATATTCCAAAGGCTCCTTATCATGCAGTTATTGCTTCTTATATTTTTTGATTACAATTTTTCAACTTACTAAATATACAAAATAATTATTTAAAATAATTATATTGTATTAATTCTTAAGAAATGTTATTAGAAAAGCAAACAGTCTATCAAGAAACGTAGAACTAAACTAATAAATTGTTTATTATAAATTTTATAATTTGTTATTTGTAAATTGTCAAAAAATTTAATTCCTCACTCTTTCATTTTTTGAAAAGTGACCCTGGGAGGACCAAAAAATTGATGCAAATGGACTATTGTTTTTAATTACTTGTGAAAATCTTATGTATTTATGAAAATGATTTATGTCATGTTTTTGTTTTATATTTACAAGACTAAGTCAAAAATGAAAATTTGTTCTATTTAATGATATAGTAACATATCTACAGGAGACAAGTTGATAGTTCAACTATTACACAGTGTTTTATATATGTGTGTGTGTGAACCAAATTATCTTTTATGTAAGATGTAGTTCATAATAAAGAATTAGAAAATTAAAACTTACCTTGTTTTATATATAAATGCGTACAGATATATTTGTCAGCATTTAAAGTATTGAGAGGTGTATTTGTAACATTGTATTATGCATGCTTTTTGAGTCATTAGAGGAAAGAGCTAGTTAATAAACTAATTTTGAGTTGTTAGAGGAAATACCCAAGTTGGTCAACATAGAATAGTTTTACGAATTGTTTTGTTTGAATTACATTTTCCTATGTTGGTGCTTATTGTTTGATATTGTCAATGACTTCTGTTCTATTGATTCGTCTTATCTGACTGCTTACTCTGTGATGGGCAAATTTCTTTGGTGGAAATTAGATCCCTGTTTTTTTATTGGTATTTTTTTCTTCATATTTGCATCTTTGTTATATTTAACTCCAGTTTACATCTGTTCAGCCTACTTCCCATATGAAGCACGCTATATATATCTTTATGCTATACATGTACTTAGAATATTCAGCATTGGTGTACTTTATTGTGATTGGATGTGAATACTGCATCCAACCAATAATCCAGTATAACTTACAATGATTATCATTCACTTATTAGTTATATTATCATGCATGTTTTTGGTATATTTTAACACACTCCTGTATTTAAAACTTCATGGTGATAGGTTGAGACAATATAATATCTACTTTTTAGGCTTGTACTGGAGTAACCTGTTGTTTATTAGTAGTTATAGTTCATATACAATTATTGTTTTGAATTAAAAATTCTTTTTTTCACACCAGATTTTATTATATAACTTCTTTGAAAAAAAATTCCTTTGATATAATGAGAAAATGCATGCAATTAAATTAAAAACAAGAATTTTGAAATTAAGGTATTAAATCAATAAGTTAATTGCAATATAAGAATGTATGTCAAGAGAAAAATAACATTTTTGCAAAGTAAAATAATCATTTGATTTTCGTGAAATAGAGGTTTTTTGCACAAATTGAGATGAAAAAAATGAATTGAAGTGAAAAAAGTTTTTTGCACTTAAGTGCAATAAATTTTTTTGCACTTAAGTGAAATAAAAAAAATTGCACTTAAGTGAAATAAAATTTTTTGCACTTAAGTGAAATACAAACAATTTAGCTTCAAGTGAAATAAAATATGAGGGAGGGTCAAACCAAATGTGTGGACAAGAGGGAAGTCAGCATTTGATTAAGAAAAATCATTTGTTATTTAACTTATGTTGAATGTTTTTTTAACTTAAGTGAAATAAATATTTTTTTGCACTTAAGTACAAAAGTTTTTGCACTTAAGTTCAAAAAATGCTTATTGAACTTAAGTGCAAAAAAGATTTATTGCACTTAAGTGCAATAGTTTTTGAACTTAAGTGCAAATCTTTTGTACTTAAGTGCAAACAACTCTTTTTTTGCACTTAAGTGCAAAAACTATTGCACTTAAGTAGAAATGGTATATTATATCAAAACGGCTTGCCATAGGTCATGTTTAATTTTGGGGAGTCAAAGTAGCCTTGTTTTCCTATTTTTGTTGTAAGCACGTGAGTTAATGTGATGTACCAAACTGTGTTGTAATAAAACAAGTTACAAAATTGTCACCTTCATTATCTTGGGACATAATTCTTACATTCTTGTACATGAAACTTGCGTTATAACGTGTGCAAGTCAAGACTGAAATTGACTTATTTCCGTTCAGAAAATAAATAACAGACTGAAATGTTAAACAGGGTTTTATTTGCAAGAGTAACATCGCGTACAACAACGTTTAAATATCAACACATTCACAACGCGGGAAAGCCACTGTCGAGGGCCTTCCGTCTGGTTTACCTTGGTTGTCACTAACCATTCTCATTCTATAAATATTTCAGCGCACTTATTATTAAAATATCATTGTTAAATATTTCAATTATTCTATTCTGATAAGACTGAACACCATTGAAATAACATTATACTTTCACAAAGCACTTTCTCCTTGCTTCCTCACCTTGAAGGTTTTCCAGTAATTATAAGCGCATGCGTAGTTATACTTCCGGTTGATAAAAAATATATCTAGATAAGGAAAAACGAAGCAGTACAGATTGATGTAACTTAAATACATGATAACGTTTATATGCAAACAATTATTGACTATTCAAATAATTTACAATAATTGCAATGGACGTGTGGATCTTAAGATTAGCGCAACTAATTTCCGTTGAAATTTAGGTATTTCCAAATTAAGAATTCAGCTTCAAATTAAACAAACGAAACGCAAAATCAGGCGTGATCACTCACAGATTCATATTACATTTTCAATAAATATTGAAGGAAGAAGTTCGCTGGATAGCGTTTAATAAATTTTCAGTGATTCCCACACTTACAAATATAACAACGAACAATATTTTACACAAAAAAAGTTATATATAAGTGATAGTCCAAGGTTGACAATGTCTAAATCAGATTGATAATTAGGAAAAATTGAAAATTTGGGCAGGGGTTCTCTTTCTCTGGCATAACACAGCCAGTAGTTGGACATATGCCCATTGTCAATTTTCCTTTTAATAGTGAAAACAACTGGCAGGCAACAACTATACATGCAAATAGGTTTTACAGTATAAGTTGAAAGTGTAAAAAAATCATATATATATGCATTATATAATATAACCTATTTTTGACGTAGGGACACACCTTGAACAAACTGCCCCAAAGTGCTGCTCCCTGGGAAATGGGACCTGTCATTTGAACAAATATAAACCCTCTTCCCCTAAGGATGCACTCCCCCTATCAAGTTTGGATGAAATACATCTAGAAATTTTTGACAAGAAGCCAAAAATGTGAAAAGTGAACTATTTGCTAGTGTTGAACTTTGACCCTAAAACGTGTAACATATTTTTGACCCCAGGGTCAAACCTTGAACAAACTTTATTCTCCATGCCTTAAAGTTACAACATACCAAAACATTAAGCTCTGAGCTTTCTAGTTTATTAGAAGAAGATTTTTGAAATTTTGCCCTATTCGGCCCCCAAAGTGGCATCCCTGGGGCCCAAGCCCCTTCATTTGAACAAATCTGAATTCCCTTCCAACAGAGATAACTTCTACCTAGTTTGGATGAAATTGGTCAAATAGTTTTGTCCAAGATGTCAAAAATGTGAACAGTTAACTATTTGCTATAGTGTTGAACTTTGACCCCCAAACGTGTAAACTATTTTTGACCTCTGGGCCAAGCCTTGAACAAACCATATTCTCAATGCCTTAAAGTTACCACATACCAAAATATTAAGCTCTAGGCCCTCTAGTTTATAAGAAGATTTTTTAAATTTTTTTTCAAATTTTCCCCCTTAAGGCCCCCAAAGTGGCACCCCCTGGGGCCGAGCACCTTCATTTGAACAAATCTGAATTCCCTTCCCCAGAGATGACTTCTACTTAGTTTGGATGAAATTGGTCCAATTGATTTGGACAAGAAGTCAAAAATGTGAATAGTTAACTATTTGCTATAGTGTTGAACTTTGACCCCTAAATGCGTAACCTTTCTTTGACCCCAGGGTCAAGCCTTGAACAAACTTGGTTCTCCATGCCTTAAAATAACTACATACCAAAAAATGAAGCTCTAGGCTTTCTAGTTTATTAGAAGAAGATTTTTGAAATGTTGTCAAATTTCCCCCCTTAAGGCCCCCAAAGTGGCACCCCCTGGGGCCGAGCACCTTCATTTGAACAAATCTGAATTCTTTTCCCCCAGGGATGACTTCTACTAAGTTTGGATGAAATTGGTCCAATAGTGTTGGACAAGAAGTCCAAAATGTGAATAGTTAACTATTTGTTATAGTGTTGAACTTTGACACCAAAACGCGTAACCTATTTTTGACCTAAGAGTCAGGCCTTGAACAAACTTGATTCTCAATGTCCTAAAGTTACTACATACCGAAACATTAAGCTCTAGGCCTTCCAGTTTATTAGAAGATTTTTGAAGTTTTGACAAATTTTCCCCCTTTTGACCTCCTAGTGGTGCCCCCTTGGGGCAGAGCCCCTTCATTTGAACAAATCTGAATCCCCTTCCCATGGGAATACTTCCTACCAAGTTTGGATGAAATGGGTTCAGTGGTTAAGGAGAAGAAGTCGAAATATTAAAAGTTTACGACGGATGGACGGACGGGATTTGTATGGGAAAAGTCCACCTTGGACTAAAAAGAGGGTATCGTACAAAAGAACATATTTTAAACCACCATGCGACAGAAGCAGATGTCTTTTATACAGAACAAGAGATTCAGACAGATCTCGATGCTCACCTCCAACTGATTTCGAAGATATTGAAACTATACCTGGGAATACTTTTAGGAGATAATTCGGATAACTATTCTTTTAAAACCATGACGGCCATCTTGGAAACATCTGGTGAGTGAAAACAAACGCTTGCCATCTTGAGTGAACCATTAAAGTTAATTTCAAGTCCTTGTCTTCTTCGGTATAGGAGAAAAGAAGAACAAATATTTCGTGAATAAATCCAAGATGGCTGCCATAATTAAGCACTTGAAATAATGTTTTGTTTCTAAAATCGAAGCATGCACACATCCAAGTAAAACTGGATGTAATGATGTAATGGCGGTAACTACGTTTCTACTCCTTTCAATTCCGGAGGAGATGCGAAAGCAAGATTTTCGAGACGAACATCAGGTCAGTCATTTTAGATTTAAAACATGAAGGTTTTATAACAATTATAATATTATTTCCAGCTCTGAAGAGATGTGCCAACAAGGAAGTTTAAGTTTGGGACTACATACATCGGACGCAGTATGGTGCGTGATCAGAAAAGCTCACCAGAGCAAAACTCAAATTAAACTAAAAATGAATGTACTGACAGAAGTCATATTTTTTTCTTTATTAATTTCACTAGGAAACCAAAACTTCAAAATATATAAAAAATGTTGTCTGCTTAAAGCATAAAGGAAAGAAGTGTACTTTTCTTTCCAAGCCCAACCCCTCAAGTGGGTTGCCCGTCAAATATTCCGTTAGAGATATAAATCTGCAGTATGGTCCATATCTTTAAAATACTAATTCTTGGTCAGATGATTACACTAATGTTCTGAAAAAACATATGACTAGAACTGGATATGTTCCTCGTGTAATGTCCAGCAATTCAAGACCCTCCACTACTTGCAACTGGTTGTGTTGGTTCACTGTTCACAATCTGAATAATAAAAAATATCTAAAATTATAACATCTCTGCTGGATAGAAACAATTCACCATCATAGTCATACCAACAATAAATGATTCTTGAAACAATTAAAGTAAATCTATCAAAAGGAAGTTCCAGCTTCAAGAAATAGTATATACCCAATGCATAAAACAAGATAAGTTGGATCATCGGAACGAAAGACATAAACAAACCTACACAAGCTGTATCATACAATTCAGCACAGGAATTACAAGACGTTAACAAACCTACACAAGCTGTATCATACAAATCAGCACAGGAATTACAAGACATTAACAAACCTACACAAGCTGTATCATACAAATCAGCACAGGAATTACAAGACGTTAACAACCCTACACAAGCTGTATCATACAAATCAGCACCAGAACTAAAGACATTAACAAACCTACACAAGTTGTATTATACAATTCAGCACCAGAACTAAAGACATTAACAAACCTTTACAAGCTGAATAATACAATTCAGCACCAGAACTAAAGACATTAACAAACCTACACACGTTGAATCATACAATTCAGCACCAGAACTAAAGACATTAGCAAACCTACACAAGTTGTATCATACAATTCAGCACCAGAACTAAAGACATTAACAAACCTACACAAGTTGTATCATACAATTCAGCACCAGAACTAAAGACACTAACAAACCTAAACAAGTTGTATCATACAATTCAGCACCAGAACTAAAGACATTAACAAACCTACACAAGTTGTATCATACAATTAAGCACCATGCAAAAACGAATTAAAAGACGACACAACAATTCTCAATATTAGTTTTCCATGCAGACCACCTTAGAACATTTACCTAGAAAGAAAACAGGAAGTATGGTCAACATGTGTATGAGTCCTCGAACTTCCCACTTCCCGTTTGATACTAGAAGTCTTGAGTAAAGACATACCATAAAAATTAATAATACACTTCATGCAGTCACCATCAGTAATACCAAGACAATTTTTCTTCAAATTAACTGAGTGTTTAGGTAAGAAGATACCATTGATGACAGTTGATTCGTAGCTAGACCTGGAATCTGGGTCAAGGTCATTCACAAAGTATTAGTTTTGACCTCTTATAGATTTTATATCTATTGGTGGCCCGTTTCAGTTTGTAATTTTGTATTCAGACAAAATGCGACAAGATGTTCAATAACGTCAACTCTTTTTTTAGTTACTACCCGACTACATTTTGAACACAGCTAGAGGTCATTTCATGAATGTTTTTAAACAGTATTACTTTCTGTTTCTAAGCAGATGTAGTAACAACAAGGAAGTTCACAGGTGGACAACAGACCAGGGACAGTGCTTGATTAGAATATCTCACCTTGATGTTTCTCACCTGAGAAAACGCAAGGTGAGTTAATAAAACTTGCCCCTTTGCCCTCCTCCAGATTGTATCTTACAAATTGCATGGAAATGTAAAACTTCACAGTGGACAGATGAGATTTGTTTGAAGCTTTCAGTCAAAATGCACTTAAATCAAAAATCAGTAACTGGCTGTATTAACACAAAGGAAATAGGTTACCTTTAAACCACTATAAAACAAATTAATCATTCCA
>JAUMGZ010004519.1:0-10408 GCA_032359645.1 Pododesmus macrochisma | reverse complement strand
GAGTGGTCTTTAAAGACAGGTTTGACTGTATTTAGAGGTCACCTGTCTATAAAGGTCAGTTTTCTTGGTTCCCTTGATTGGTCTTTAAAGACTGGTTTCAATGTATTTAGAGGTCACCTGTCTATAAAGGTCAGTTTTCTTTGTTCCCTTGATTGGTCTTTAAAGACAGGTTTAAATGTATTTAGAGGTCACCTGTCTATTAAGGTCAGTTTTCTTTGTTCCTTTGAGTGGTCTTTAAAGACAGGTTTGATTGTATTTAGAGGTCACCTGTCTATAAAGGTAAGTTTTCTTGGTTCATTTGAGTGGTCTTTAAAGACAGGTTTGACTGTATTTAGAGGTCACCTGTCTATAAAGGTAAGTTTTCTTTGTTCCCTTGATTGGTCTTTAAAGACAGATTTGAAAATTATCAAATTAATGATGAAGTAAGAGAGTAAAATGGAGGATTCTTGTATTAAGTGTCAACATGTCACCACACAACGGTGTCATAAACACGCGAAAGAGAGATGTTTTAGTTAACGTTTCTTTATTTTCTCAAAAGTGTTGTAGTTTTTTTTTCTCGAGTTAAACGTCTCTTTCATGACAAGTTTTGGTCATATCGAGACGTTGTCTGCTTGTGACACTGCACACTAATGGCGACTTTATAGCGCTTTCTCATGTCACGCTGCAGCAACATTAACATGAAAACTAACTCGGTCATATTATCCTGACACCGAGCCAACCAGTCTTCCTATCCGAATGTGAGCGCTTAAGAACGAGCTGATTACCAAATTTTAATGTATCAGGGTGACGCGGCCGGTCAAACGTATTGCACAATTCAAACCTGGGTTATTTATAATACAGAAGATCGAGTACGTACTTCACTCTGCATTCAATTATAGGTTTAACGCAAATTTGGCTGAATTACGTTTATTGTAAAAGCATAATTAACTGAAACTAAATTATAACATAAATAAATGTCCTAAATCAGTTTTTGGTAAATATTAAAAAATAAAATAAAAAAGACCAAATCATGTCAAGGACGTTCTTGCTTGCAATATGAATTACTTGTGTTAACTTGGTGGTGCTATCTCACTAGGTTACACATCATAGAAGCTTGGCATTAGATCCAACAAATTGTTTGAACCGAACCAAATAGTTCTTTCTTTTTGGATGTAATGCCATGCACTGGACACCAAAACTAGAGGATTGTTTTACTACAAAAGGTTGTAGTAATTTGGGACTCGAACCCAAACTTTCTTGGATAACTTTAAGTCAGTGGTTGAAATTTCAACAAGAGATGTGATACCTTCAATTTGTACTTACCTAAAATTGAACAAAAAAAATAACAGCCTCCTCCAGAAACATCGGAAATCTTTTAATCCTCATTAGTAACTCCAATACATATTTGGCGATCGTATGTATTTTTTCTTTTTAATTTCACAATTTGAGGTTTTGACAGTACAGTTAGAGACCAACACATCTAAACATCATTGTAAACTATCCACTGCCATAAGATCATAGTGTCGCACAATAATGCTCTACTTGGCACTAATGAGGGGTTGAAACACGACACACTCGAGTGGTCTCTTCAAGACTTCCGAAGGGTTGTTCGGGGCACGATCTCTTATCGTCTGCCGCCGTATTTATCATTTCCAATGTCGACGAAACGCTCTTCAAATCTGCACTGTATTTAATAATAAATTATGGCTTAATGGTCACGTCCACTCCACCGTTGATGCTAAATGTAAACAATTACAACTTTGTAGTAATTGTAAATAAAACGCTTCCTAGTAGAGCTCGTAGTTGAGGTTTCATTTTAACGGAAAAGTTCAGTTTTTGAGCTCCGTTCCGTTCCTTGCGTAGATATTTCCTCCATCGGTTAGTGAAACTGTCAGAGTTTTTTTTGATACATTGTCACGCTACAGACGGAGACATACGGAAGTTCACTCGGTAACAGAACAGATACACATCGCCTGTGTTTGTTTTAGATTTATCTTCAAATGTAAATACTTTATAATCTAACTGTACCACCATATACCTGCCGTCCACTCAACCTACGATAAATTTTATAGTGTTATCACCTGATATACGGAAGAGCAATAGCTAGGGCAGACGCCGCGGTAGCTCAGCGGCTAGGGCGTGTGGGAGGTCAAGGGTCATCCCCGGCCGCGTCACATCTAAGAAGTTAAAATTAAGTAATCTTCTCGCTCTTCGCCAAATACGTGGCCAAGTGGTTATGGCGTTCGTTTCGTGCTGTTCAGCATTACTGGGTAGGAGGATGACTGGTTGGCTCGGTGTCAGGATAATGAGACCGAGTGAAGTGTCATGTCAATTTGTCTGCGGCGTGACATTTCAGTGTGACATCACTATAAAGTCGCCATAAGTGCGCACTGGCACAAGCAGACATTGTCTGAATATGACCTATACATGAGTTAAAGGGACGTTAAACCCCAATAATCAAACTCTGCTAAACACAATCGGAAAACCACTCGGGCATTTTTGTCCTATTTAAGAAGAGCACACCGGGGAAAAGCGCAAGTTTCCATTTTGTATCTATGGCAACTGCCACGAACAACAACAAAAGTGTTCTACTAAAAGTATGCTGTTTGTGCGACGCCGTTTAAAAATGTTATATACCACTAAATGGTAAAAACAGTATGAATAGAATCAACAGAACGAAAGACATTGACAAACAAACAATAACTGCGTCATACAATTAAACACCGGAATGAAATTAATTCAATCGACATCACAACAATCATCAAGACTAGTAATTTATGCGGACCGACTTATAGGTCAATCACCCAGCACGAAACCAGGCGGTGTAATTAAACCGGTTAATAAGGCCTCAACCCAAGGCTCGAACAGCTAAATGTAGACAACATATACAAAGTTATGTGCTAAACCCTTTTTCAGTACTAAGACGTCAAACTGTATGGTAACTCGTCGCAACTTTGGTCGTTTCCGTGTACTTCATACTATAACCACGCCAGTAAAACGACGGCTGCCATTGGAACTACTTTCAGAAATCTCCAATGCAGGATGTAAACGTCTCCTCGACGACTTACATTGAAGACGCACAACTCGTCAATGTTCATACACGCTTTAAATATGTTATATTGCATTCCTCGAAGGTCGCAATTTTATCTAAAAAAAGGGCTATTTCCGTATCCAAGGAATACTACACTGGGTGAAGCGTCTTCTTCCGGCGAAGAAATACGGCGCGTAGACACATCACCAAACGTAGTACATGTACAGCCGAGGTTTGAGGGGGAGTAACGGATTAAACCGAGGTTTGCCGATTTAGTGTTAAGTGTGTTCTTGCAATTAACAAAAGGCGACAGTACAGCCGGCAAATATTTTAGTTTGAAATATTGCGTATTCACTCGCCATAAACCCCGAGGTATTCTTCCTAAGTATGACGGAAAGGCCCGAGAGGTTTTGTGATTGTGCTAAATGCACGCACATTTTTTTATGTAGGATAAGGACTGGTTTGTTCGGTGTTAGTAAAATGTGACCGAGGTAAGTATCATATCTGCGGCGTGATATTTCAACGAGACAGTAATATAAATACGCTATCAGTTCCAGTGCCATAAGCAGACATCGACTTATTATGACTTAACATGTGTTTAGAGGGACGTTAAACCCCAGTAAAACTAAAAGGCAATTGGCCAAAATTGTTCTTTTTCCGATTTATATGTTTGCACTATCTCAAGATTTCGACTTACTACACAGATATTAAAATTTGCTCTCTTGAAATTTTGAGTTACTTTCCTCTTTTGGGTTGATGGGCAAATATAACCTTAACAGCACAATATTACTACTAGCAAGATACTGTACACATCGCTCCTTCCGTGTAAATAAAACAATTCATAACTGTTTCAGAATAAGTGTTTTATCAATGAATGCTTCCTACACAAAACATGTGCCACTCATTTTGAGGTCAAAGTTCAATAAATCAAATATGATGTAAATACTCTTTCACGATTACTAATATTAACCAAAAGTGTCAGGAAGTATCTTGTGAGAAGGGTTTCATGTGTGTTCATCAGGTAGTACTTGACTGCCAGGGACGCCGAAATCGGGATATGTTGAAACTATTTTAATGCAAATTAAAAGTTAAAACCTTGGGGTGTGGTTTAGGAGGTAAATTCAATTGCCTGACCTTTGGATAAAAGTGCCTTTACAATTAAACGATTGTTGAAATACATGACAGGGCCATGTATCTAATCAACTTTTTAAATAGGTGTCTATACTTAAAACTTCTTGTCTTAGTTGGGGAGTGGGAAGGCCCCATTAACCGGTTTAACCGCATCGCCCTGTTTGGGGCTGGATTACCTTCCTAAGTCGGTCTGCGAGGGTAACCAATCTTGAAGATTGATGTGATTTCATTTTAATTCTTTTTTATCTAGTGCTGAATAGTTCACTGCTGTTGGTTTGTTAACGTCTTTTGTTCTGATGATTCCACTTATCCATCGTCTTTTACGAAATTGTTTTTTGAAATTATCAGGCATTGATTGTTACAGAATGATAATACATCACAGCTGTTTAAGTCAAAGAGAAATTGTGACGCTTGTTAATCCTCGCTCAGTCCTCAGCTGGAGATTTGTCATCAACAACTTGTCTTAATTCATTGTTTTGAATCATCTTTTCATGGGTTTTCAAAATGTGTCGTATTTTACTGTCGACAATTAAGTACCCTGCCATTATACGACCTGATATAACCGTTTAGATAGAGTAAAATAGAACACATATATAATTTAACAACGTACAGTACGGTTTTTTATTCGTGTTTATTCAAGTAGTAACTACGACAAGACCATGACGATTTTCTAAAGCAGTAAATCCATGGACATGAGCAAACAATAGGAAACGTGGACGCACACAGAAAAAAATGTCCAAATATACATTTATTACATTTTAATTTATTCACGAAAAACTAGAAGCGAAATCGGGTGCTCGTGATGCAAGAAACCAATCATATACACAGGCAAAGGTCTACTAAAACAAATTAACAGAAAACGCTATAATTATATGGTTTAAAAACGAACTGTATGTTCATGCATGCTTTGCTCAAACTTCTGACTGATAGTATGAATACATCTGGTATTTGTAGCTTGGCTGTTCTCTGACGTTTTAGGTAATACCTTACGGTTTCTGCAACATATGCAAATTAAAACAGCTCTCCGTAGCCTATCGTTCATAACACCATATATAAATGGGTTGACGCAAGCGTTTGCGAGAGCTATTGACAGCGGCCAAATGAATGCGATCGATGGACTTTTCATTTTCTGGAACATCCCATCGGCCAAGATGGCAACGAATGCAATACAAATCGGCAGCCACATAAGAAAGAAGAGAAACACCATTAAGAGTAAAGTTTTGATCACTCGGACATCTCTCTTGCCCCTTGTCGTCTTTCTGGAGATAGAATTGGTATTGTTTAGACGATCAACAATCATTTGGTTATTCATCACCGCTCGACGAGTTTTTAAAAACTTTCTGATGATTCTGAAATAATTAGCAGTCATAATCAGAATGGGGATCACAAATCCAACAACGACGAAAATAGTTAAAACGAAAACAGGCAATAGGAAACTCTTTGTTATTGGCCACGAGATAGTGCATATCGTTATCTTGTCTCTACCGAGGTCGGATTCTCGCGTGTGGAAATACAAGGAAAATGGTATGCATAACATGAACCACAACAACCACATCAAAATTATAGTTATCATTGCAATTTTGGGTGATATTTTCTTGGATGTTGTTTTGATGATGCAGATGTAGCGATCAATGCTTATAATTGTCATTGTCCAGATCATCACAGTTGCACATAAGAACATGAAGTACATGAGCAGTTTGCACACGCCTTCACCTAAAATCCACGTACCGGAAATACGGGTCACCGCGATGAATGGACCGCCGGTAGAAAACAAGATGTCGGCCAAAGCCAAATTTGAAATCATACAATTCGTCACAGTTCGCGTGCTTTTCATTGTACACATTTGAAACAGAACAGCCGTATTTCCGAGCAATGAAATCACAAAAAGAAAACTGAAAACAACAGCTTCAAAATACGGTAATCCACCCGACTTTCGGTTGAACTCCGAAAAATAAGAAAAAAAAGCTATTTTGCCTTTTCCATCTTCGTGTGTTCCATAAAACCAGGAATGATTGAAGTAGTTCGATGCTGATGTCATGATTCTCCCGTTTTCCAATGGCGGATTCAAGGAATTATTAGGTCATCTCAAGGTCATTGGGTTGAAAATTCTGTAAGTGAAGACAAAAAGACTTATTTCTGTAATAAATTAAAAAAAAAACCTTTTCGTATGGAAGCTGATTGATGTTTAAATTGTATAAAAATAATAACGATAACCTCGTTCAGCAGAGCATGGAAAATAAGCACGGTTCACAGTGACTGATTTGTGCCGTCTCGAATTGTCTCGCTGTCGGGGCGACAACATGAAAGTGCGAAAAAACCACTTCTGTGTCGGGGCGACAGAACGACCCATATAGTTTGTCGTAATGGCTCCCTGACAACACAACTAGCACTTCAGTCGTTTTGTCGCGTTATGTTGTAAAAATGTCGTGCCATCGAGGGCAAAAACACCAAATTGCACAAATCATTCACCTCAGTTTCCTGACACATGTTGAAAAAGTCGTGTCAGTGGGTAGGCAATTAATACCGCTATAGATTGCGTTTGCATATGGCATATGCAATAAGTGAAAACGATATTATACGGTTTTTCTCTGAAATTAGTATAAACAGGTTTCGGTTAGCACAGGAAATGTAGGATATTTAGGGATACTTGCACAGGAAACTAGAACTGGCGTTTTTTTATTCCATGGCCTTTAATAAAAACTACGATGAGCGATAATTTTTGCATAAAGCAGCCCAGATTTAAAAGACCAAGAGAGCTTAGATTAACGACCAGTACCGAGAGTTGTGTATTGAAAGGCTGTCTCTCATTCCCTTTTAGTATTATTGCAGTACTGTATACAGTACAACCTGTTCTAGCGACCACCTGTATAAAGAGACCATCTGTACATAAAGACCACTAAAAGCAGGTCCCTTGAAGTCGTATTACACTTATATTTACCTTTATATACAGACCACCTCCATATGAAGACCACTTTTGTCCGGTCTCTTGGATGGTCTTTATAGAAAGGTTTGGCTGTATAATATATTTTACGGTTACTATTGTATTTTTTGGTTTTATGACGGGGTATAAAATAATATTTAGGTATAATTATGTATATTACACAATGTAAGTATTTCATCATCACTTCAATCTTGCCTTAGTCATAAAAAATACCGGGTTAGAATACAGTACATTGAAAATCGGCATTTTCAATGGGTTCTTCACAAAAATGTAAAGCGTCGACCCTGATTTAGATGTCAACCCTTTTTTCTGCAAACGATATTTCACTGTAAGCTATCAACATTAAATACATTGTAATCCGGCAAAGTAACGCACTACCTTAGTAGCGACCATTGCATCCCTACTAAAATGATGCAACTGTTTATGGTCATTGAAGTATAATTCAAGCTTTATTGTCTAGCTTATATCGATTCTGGTTCCAACATGAAGTATAATGATAGCAATAAAACACACCTACCATATTGACTCGTGTAATATTCCATCTTTTCTGTCGCCAATGTACTCGTTATCGCCACTTAGACACATTTACAGTGTGAAACACGCAATTTATTAGTGTATTTTTGTCTCAAATAAAACTCGTTTTCCTAAGGCCAAACGGAATTAATAACTTGGTTCAATGGTCACTTCTTGTTAATCTAATTGTAATTTGAATGTTGTTGACGTCTTCCTGGGTTGTCATTCCCTGTGCTTCAGATGTTCAACATACGAAAATAAAGAGACTTTCGGTATGGATTTTTGTTTTGTTGAAATGCATTTAGCCCGGTTCCCATGCCTATCACCACCAGTAACGAGATAATTTTTTATAGTGTTGAAAAACACGGGAACCGGGCTAAAATGCAGTTAGTATTGAGTGCTAAATGTTTAAATTGTAGGAGCCCAACGTTGTTGCTCAGTAAAACAAAACTGAAAAATAACGAGATTTAAAAACTCATGAAATCGATGATAAATCTCTCTTTGAGACGAAACCACAAATCTATAAATACAAACCGAAAGTACTAGTATCCATGGTAGTCTTAAAATTGCTTATGTCGTTGAATAATGAGTTTGAATAAAAATACAACTTTGAAACAGAAATAGCCAAGCTATGAACATAATATTTAAAGAGACGCAAAACCAATTCTGTGTGAGTCGACCTCGTCAAAGATCTAGGCCTGTCTTTAAATCAACCACCATCTGAAGAAAAAATAGACTTGGAATAGACAATACCTATATAAATACAGGCTTTGGGTCCAAAAGGGGAATAAGAAAGAATTGAGTTTGAAAATACCCATCCCAATAACATAATAAAAATGATAAAGTCCGCGAGTTTTCGACGTATTCCTCTGAACAAGTGTTTCGGTCAACCGAGTTTAAATTATGACATACATAATGTAGATGAAATGAATTTTGAACTTTTAGCTGACCAGACACGAAGAACACAATTCTGGTATCCTCATCTTTAAGAAGGCCTAACGTGAAAGAAGAGGCTCAATGGACCTTAATGTGCTCACCTTAATCTCTAAGCCTTCTATTCAACTGTCCGCAATGTATGCCCCTTGTACCTATATTCTACCAGTTGATATGCTCCGTCTCAAATTCAGTTGAAATTTTTCCAGTAGTTCAAGATGAACACATTCCGATCTGCAACAAGATTGTGTACATTTCGTTACATGTATATATTTATCCTTTTTTACCCCTCGTGGCACCGAATTTGGGTAAATCCACCCCATTGGAAAAATCTGTAGTCTGTTTATCCAAAGGATGCTTCATACTCAGTTTAATTGAATGTCATCATTTAGTTTTGGTTAAGACTAACGAACTTAGTTACGTGAATTCATGCTTAAAGGTTCAAACATATACAAACAGTAATCTCTAGGCCTTTCTATTAACTTCATGTACATGAGGATTTTAGAATTTTTTCAAAAACTCTCTTTTTTACGGAAGCATAGAGTGGACATGCGAACGACGTTTTTTTGTCTCGTTCCCACGACTTGGCCACGATAAAGTAAGTCGTGGGGACGAGATAATTTTTGTGTGCATTTTTCGGCAGACAGACAGTACGTGTGCATGTAGGTCGGTGGTATGGCTTTGCTTTATACGTACGTACCTACCTAACCATCGACCTACCTCTCCACCTACCTACCTATGCACTGCCTGCCGAAAAATGAAAAAAAATTTATCTAGTTCCCACGACTTACTATCGCGTGGCCACGATTTAATAAGTCGAGATAAATTTTTGTTTTTTGCATGTCTCCTCTATGCTTCCGTACATTTTGATCCCCTAGTAAACTAAAAAATTACCAATTTTTACTGCTTAGTGTTGTCGTGACTAACGGTTTGAACCCATGACTTCGTAACCACTAGGTCATTGGCTAGAACTTCAATTGTAAGAGAGGTGAAACCCTCAACTTGTACTCACCTCAAATTAGTAAAATCACCGTGCCACAACATGGAAATCCTTTAGATACTCCTCGCTCCAAAACATGTATGGTGCTCATGAGGTTTTTTTTTATCTTATATTGATAAAGTAAATGATTGACACCTATTTTGACGTTCTTGTAAAATGCCCACTGTCGTTAAATCTGAAGGGGTCGCGTGGTGTTAGTGCATTGCATTAATTAGAGGTTGAAGCACAACTCACCCGAATGGCTTCTTACGTCCTTCGGAAGCTCTGTACGTCGCACGTGCCCATTGCGTCTGCTGTAGCGTGAATCTTTTATAAAGTCGACAAAACGCTCTTCAAACAAACACTGTAGTAAAATGCTAAATTAAGTCTTAATGGTTTTTTTCCACTCGACATAAATGCACTTATACAATGACTGTAAACAAAACGCTTCCACGTAGCCAAAGATAAGGTTTTTTTATATATTACATGTTCACAATGTTTGTTGAATAAATTGTGGAGAAGAAATAGAAGTAATTGTGAAACAGCAAATCCAAAAAAATGGGTTTATTAATACGGTTAGTAAGTGTGGTTAAACCTAGCATTGTGTATGTATCCTCGTTATCTCCTGAAAATTATGTTAAAACTTGATTTAGAGAACTCTATATTATTATGGAGAAAGTTGTAGGCAAAATGACCACCACATCTTGTCAATGAAACCAGGGGGCCGCGGTGGCCTAGCGGCCTAGTGGTTAAAATCGCCGACTTGTAATCATAAGAGCCTTTCACCTCCTAGGTTCGATTCCCCTCCGGGACCGCCTAGTGGTAGAAAGTTGCCAGTGACTTGCCGTAGGTCGGTGGTTTACTCCGGGTACTCCAGTTTCCTCCACCAGTAAAACTGGCA
>JAUMGZ010004508.1:0-10409 GCA_032359645.1 Pododesmus macrochisma | reverse complement strand
ACTGCAATTTAAAATTCCAAATTTCCTACAGTCTTAAACTTATTTATATGACACGAAAAACCGTTTTAAAACAAATTCTAACATTTTCAGTTGACACCTTCTTTCTTTCTTTCTTTCTTTCTTTCTTTCTTTCTTTCTTTCTTTCTTTCTTTCTTTCCTGCTTTCTTTCTATAATGCTATTTTGTCCATAACAGACGAACAGTATGATTCATAAGAAAAATAAGAAGTACATTATTAAAAATAAAAAAAAGAAATCGAAGAAAGTGGACTCTTTATGGTTTACACTTTATCATTGCATAATTGTATGTTATAGGAAAAAGATGTTTGCTATACGATCTATAGGGTGAAATCATGAAAAAGAATTTATATGCTACATGGCATAACTGTCGACAGGAAGCCGTATGCTACATACATGTGTATATACCATATTTTTGGATGGAATAAAATAGACACTCTCGGCTGCATAGCTAAAACAGAAATACAAGCGCGTGTATCTATCTGGCCCGTACGTTACAAAATCTGCTAAAAACCGTGACGTGTGTCTCTGTTTCAAATAAAAGTGCATCGTTTTGTCCTGTCATGTTTGACAACCGCCATAAAAGTTTAAATATTTAAAATGATCACGAGAGTAAGTAATTTGCAATTAAAGTAATGATTTATATGCGTATATAACTCATGTACAAATTATATATGTAAACTCGAAAACCGCGTAAAAATAAGTTGACGGCTAGATTTTATGTTTTTTTTTTAGTATTTAGAACTACCATGAGATTAAATTATGCACGATTAAATGTTTGCTTGTTTTATTAGGGTTTAACGTCCCTTTCTAAATCTTTCAGCGATATATTGCAATAAAAGGAATGTTTTAGATGAATATATAAATGATACGTACGTACTCGAAAACCGCGGAATTTACTTTAATTTAAAAGTTTTTGTAAATTTCAATATTCTGAAAATGATATAAAGGTATAATCATCATAAAATAGAAATGCAAAAAGTAATATTTACATGTTTATTACTACAAAGTCGTGTGGTATGACCATTTAAAATTTTATGTCTTAAGAAATGATTTTTACAACTCATACAACAAAGCAAAGTTCAAGTTAAATACATAAACAAAATTTAAAAAAAAAACAGACATAAAAAAGAATAATTTTTGTTTTAAAAAAGCTAACACAAGATATATACTGTTTCTCAGAATCTGTCTTTTGAATTTTGATTTCATTTTATTCTGGAGCTGATTTGTTTTATGCGGCTATTGCTGGTTTGTCAATATCTCTCGTTCTGTTGATTCCATTCACCCCGATTTTTTTTTTTTTTTTTTTTGAGAATTGCGATACTGTGAAAGCAGAAAGTTACTCATTGCGTGCATAGAACGGCAACACTCCATATCTGTTCCGACTTTGTTTAATAGCCACTGATGACAAAACTACACTGACAACCAAAGCGGTTACTAATGGCTTTATAACGAGGATGTGGTCAGTGTCGCTCAGATCAGGTCCCTAAAGAACCCGACTGTCAATGTAAATAGCCATGACATAATGAAAGACCACTTTTGGTGATCTTTTTGGTTTCGATTTGATCAGTTTTTTATCGCAACAATTGTTGATTGTGCGTTTTGTTCTGCCACCGTTTGGCATTCTCTGTTTGCATTTTTGACATTTGTTTAGGAAAGTAAACAAATTGGACAAGTTTTGATTATGTCAAGAGATCCTAATGTGAAACTGATTTGATATAGTTTTCTAAATCAATCGTCAACACGTGTCTTTGTCCGGAGAAAGCTTTTTAAAAATGTTCTAACAGAAATATTTTTATCAGCTTCACTTTGAACTACAATAGTCTAAAAACGACATGACTTCACACAAAATTGTTATATTCAGAAAAAAATTCTTTACGATCCAAAATTAAAACAGGATGAAATTAAATACTACGAACAGGAGCGTTTTAAACAATCGTACATTTTTCATTTCCCCTCTAATAATTCATACTTTAAGATGGTAACAGACAGCTATGCTGTTCAGTAAACAATAATGTAATATTTTAAAATACTTTTCTCACATACACAATACGAATTCTTATCAGAAAAGAGTTAAGAAATAAAACTGCATATAACAAGCTTATTATAGTTGTACATGTATTTCAAAAAGGATTTTTCGTCCATTAATAAACAATGGATGATAAACCAATTATGACTCCTTTGCACTTTGTGAAAAAGATGATTTCTTTTTTCTGCAATAAGCTTCACACCAACAGTTGCACTATAAATCTAATACGTGTTTCTATATTTTTTCAGGCAATCCCAACAGTATATTAGCAGAATCGAAACGAAACCGAACAGCTTACACGAGACACCAAATTCTTGAACTGGAAAAAGAGTTTCATTTTAACAGATACCTCACACGGAGACGACGAATTGAAATAGCACATACGCTTGTATTATCAGAAAGACAAATAAAAATCTGGTTCCAGAATCGACGAATGAAATGGAAGAAGGAACACAAACTTCCAAACACAAAAACAAGACTAATGGATCCTTCAAATATTGGATTAGATCCCACACACCATTTTGTGCATAGCATGGCAGCATTGTCGGAGCTAGGGCCAATCTAGTCATTTTAGTTTCGAATCCATTTGTTTCGTATTCAATCACGATATCACTTCCGGTTTCACGACGCCATTGTTTCGTTAATTGTGAGAGGACACGTTAAAATGATTCAACTTGCTAGATGGAACACGAGGAGGATATTGAACCATACCAAAGATATTTTGTATTTATGAATTCATCTGTTAATGTGTTTTGGGTACATTACTGTCTGTTTTGTGGATGACTCAAATGTACAAAATTTATACAGTGCATAATAATTTATATTACATTTGTGACCCAAAGAACTGCAATAAGTTAACTATGTTGTTTTGTTATTGTATCGGTGTATGTTTCTTGTGTGCGGAAGAGTAGAATAAATGATTTTGTACGGATTGAGAATATTCTTCGTATTTTCATTGATCGGATATTTTGAACTAATGAGTCATTGAATACGTAATGAGCTTTATTTTATGGACAATTGTAGAATCTATATTTTACGGGTAACAATTTGTCTCACAACTGATTACGTAGCAATGGCGGGAATTTTGAATAGAATTCAAGTGGTAAAACGTTTGTCTTCTGGGATCAATATTTGTTCTCATCTGTCTGACAGTTGTAGAATTCTGTTTTCGGGCAACCTGCTCGCTTGGCAATGGCGGCAAGTTCAAATCTTTGTGCAGTGGTAACATGTTTGTCTTTTGGGATCAATTTCTTCCCAGTTATGAAGTTTAAAACTTCTATGTTATCTATATATATGCGATGCATATATTCTCTCTCGTATTTTTTGCTTATTGCTAATATATAGCAAAGTTCAAACTACCTTTAGCAGGATAGTTTTGTTGCGATTTTATTTTGTAATTAACCAATTTCATCTGATACTTAATTAATAACACATGTACACACCCGCTATATTCTGCATCAGCAACTCGAGGAAATGCTTGTAGTAAACGTCGTTAATTCCAAACATTTCAATATCGATATTATGGTTCTTATTTGACTAAATATATCGGGACACTTGTGTTTAACGGTGGACTTTCTTTACAGAACAATTTATACACTTGACTTAATCATGGAATTAACTGGTTCTTTTGTTGTTTTGGGGCGCTTTTTACAACATTTTATTTGGTTGTGATGAAAAGTATTAAAACAATTTTCGTAAAGCATCTGTTTTGAAATCACCACAATGAAATAACCAGACAGTAGCGTTATGACAGCAGATATTGTCTTTTCAGTGGTAAAGTGTAATAACAAAACTAGTCATTGTTTAGAGTCATTCACACGAGGTGCTATAAGACAGTTTACATTTTTTCAAGCCTTTTTGAAAGTATTTAAGCCGAGCTACTTTGTAAAAGCAAATATTCAAAATAAAACATATGTTGCATAGATATTAATCATCCATTTATTTACATACATTTTGTATAAAACTAAATTGCATTCTCCGCTATTTACTCTATAATAATACAGTTAAAATCTTATAATATTGCCCAACTTTTGTGTAATAAGTTTATTATTATAAAAATATATGTAAGGCTTCTATTTCGAAAAAAAAACTCGACTCACAAAGTTAAACCAGTTTATGCTTTCATTCAAAGACTATATACATTGAAATCATGTTTGTTTATGCTTTATTTGCCGACTCATTCTCTTTTGTGAGTAAATATTTTGACTGAATTGTAAGGTTATATATCTAAATATTGAAACGATACCGGTCGCCGGATAAACTGTCAAGTTTTTGTACACAATAACATGAAAATGATCTCTATTATAAAAAGATATTTTGTGTAACCCTGGTATAGAATTTTACCTTGATTGATCACATTAAAATTGAAATCTGATCCAAAGGTGTAAACTTATATATGGCACAAATTTAGCTGTATCGAAACATACCGAGGAAAGACGTCTTAGATTACAACTTGGCTTTTATTTCAATGTTTAGACACAACCTCAGAATGTCTCCGTTGGTAAAATATTAAGAAAGGAGATGAGCATATCTGACACCTCGATGTCAAACAGAATTATCATAATTATTGTGTTTTTGATAAGTCCTTGGGATAAAAATCAGCTAAATTCCGTTTATTGAAAAACACCCCCGATATTACGCATGCATTTCGTGAATATTATATTTTAAACATGTAGATAAGTATCCTAAAGTATTTTTTTTAAAAGAGTATAATTTTGCTTTCTTGATTTTTTGGAATTGGAAAAAGTATAATAAAGTTATAAGAACAAATGTTACTGCTACTAAGACTTTTAACCTAATTGACCGTTCTTAGTCGGCATGTTTGAATTTAAAGTCTTGACAATTTTTATTCTTCTACTCCATCTTTAGGGACGTTGTTTATTTTCAATTGATTTTTGTTTTGTTTTTGTTTTCTAACGATCTTACACTTAATAAAACAAATTCTTATTATATCTAAGAAACATTATAATCTTTCTTATTTTCTTTTTTTTTGCTTAAAATACCCCCCACCCCACCCCCCGTTTTTAACATACATAGTAAAGAATACACAAATGTCCGATCAGGCAAAGAGTGGGTGTTAAAACAAATAAAATATAAAAAGTCCAAGTTGTTGTTAAGGATATACATATATACAATTTATTAACATTAATATGCACACACAGATCTATATAGATTGATATATTGATAGATTGATATATTGAGAGGGCGGGGTCTATGCATTTAATCCACATGTACAAAAACACATTCAAGAAAATAACATTGCAAGTATATCTTAGTTAATTAATTGTATAATTTCTAAAATTGTAGTCATTTTAAGATATTTGCCAATTCTCGCTCCCCTCGTGGACAAAACGTGAACAGACCGCGATACTGATAACATACATCGTATGATGATAATACAATATGCACATGAAATGTATTTTATGAAGTGACATCAAAATAGTATACGAGACAATAGGATTTAACTGGTACCAAAACCTAATATACAAAGGTCTAGGGGGAAAACGCATACATCATATTTGAAGCATATTGCATACAAACCGTCCACAGTATCAACTAACCGTTTGCACCAAAATCTAGAGCATTCCACATGTCTCTTAAAAGTGCACGGCAATGTTCTACTTGGTAATTTGAGAAATACCTCTTTAACTACATGACATGACGGGCATAGTTTGTGGTAGTATATTTTGCGTTTTTGAACATTATAGCTAATGAAACACCTTATTTCTGCTTATAGAAAAAAACCCATTTCGTTTGTTGCTTGGTTTTGGCATTTTTGCTCTTGCTGATACTGTTGATGATGAAAAAGATGATGTAACGGAAAGCTGAAGTGCTGATGATGTTGATACTGTCGTTAAAAATTACTCCTTCCATTTGTCAGCATCTCTGTCAGTTAAAAAGATGAATTGGTAGATTTCTTTGTTTTGGTTTCGTTGAGCATATCAATGTGACAACATTAATTGTAGTAAGAATTATGACGCTCATGTATGGTGGCTGATTTGGGCAATTTTCTTGAATTTCTTCTTTTCGTCATTTCGCTGCGAAATAACGTTAATCATCATTGGTTATCTCCGGTAGTTATCGTTATTTCATAGCGAAATAAAGAAAGGACGAAAGGGCGAAGGCAAAAAGACAACATGTCGAAATAACGAAAACTTGAAGCAGCTTATTAGCTGCCTATAACTTCGGCAAAATAACGAAAAGAACGAAATTTAATTAAATGACACGAATGAGCCACCGTACTCATGTGCTGTGATACTTTTGTCAGTTGATTTTTGTAACGCAGAAAGAAAAAGTTTACTAGATAAACATATTTTTGAATTATGGCCTTTTAGTCTAAACTTTTTCTACCTGGTTGGCATGATTTGCTCTGCGCAAATGTTTAAGCATTATCATGTCGACAATACATGTCGTGTGTGTGGTTATCATATGAAATTTGTTGCATGTATATTCCCATCGTTTATTTGATTCAAATATTTGCAAAAATATGCCAAATATCGAAACTGAATTGAGTTTGTAATACCACTATTATTTGTGAACCTGTACTTTTTAAGAGAATAGATCATGTTCTTGTGTGCGTGCTCATGTACGTGAGCACACATTTAGTTCTGTCGCACACGGGGCTTTCAATATACACGAGGCATTGATTGTTGTTTAAGTCATATCATTCATGTCATATCAAGATGTTGCCTTGCAGATGTTTAACTTCTTGACAGTAAACTGATGCGAAAATGTTATAGATGGTGGTAAAATTGTGTACTTTAGAAGGTCTGTTTTCAACGAAAACATATCGTGTAAAAATACAAAACAACGAAAAACGAATTCAGATGGCGGACATATTACATTTATAACCACATGAAGCTAAGGACACTGTAGCAACCGTTCAAGATACAGCATTTACGGTACCTCACGTGAACGCCTTTGAATGTCATATTTCAGCGTTGGCATCTGTTAGATTGTCGAAGCATTTTAAATAGCATTGGTTACTGATAATCCGGCATCCTCGACTATAAAGTTAATTATCTTTGCTACTCTTTTCCTGATTTGTTGATGTTGCTGTTGTTGTTGTTGTTGTTGTCGTCGTCGTCGTCATCGTTGTTGTTGTTACTGTTGTTGTTGTTGTTGTTGTTGTTGTTGTTGTTGTTGTTGTTGTTGTTGTTGTTGTTGTTGTTGTTGTTGTTGTTGGTGTTGTTGTTGTTGTTGTTGTTGTTGTTGTTGTTGTTGTTGTTGTTGTTGTTGTTGTTGTTGTTTCGCTGATGAAGAAAGCAGATTTATGAAACTGTTGATTCAATCATAGTGATGTCACTGAGTTGGGCTTTTTTTTAATTAGCCTCGCTGTTTTCTTCCTCGCCAATTTACAAGGCAAATCTTTTGACAGCAATGCTGACAATTTTGTGATCCATTCGAAGTATTTTTATGTTTTGAGAGTACACATCTACTTTCGGTTCGTTCTGTACAGTATAAACCGCTTATGATCATTCTAAGTTCTGATTAGCTAAATAGTTTTATGAAAAAATTACTCAAATATCTTACATTATTTTCGGTTCGTGCTGTATTTTCTACCTTGTCAGTTTCGTTATAAGCGCATGTGCACAGACGGAGAGGAGCCAAAAAGATGTTTTCACGTTTGAAAACAGGGACGAAATAGAAATGTCATCTAAGTGAAAACATACGTATGTATTTCGCATTCTGATAGGTGTGGGGATACACAAAGGTCATGATCTTAAGGTAGTTAAAAACATTTTGTATGTTGGAGCTGTTCTTATTTCTGATAGATACCACGCTGAGACGACTGACTTGAGGCGTCAGAAAGATTAAATGTTAGAAAACTTGCAGATATTACCATTTCAAATGCAGTTTTATTGCCGTTGACGGTGTTTTTTACGACTTCGTCTTTCGTACTTGTAAATTTTTAAAATATATAAATCGAATTGCACTTGAAAAAAATAAATATTTATTTATAGTTAGGTAATATGTACTGTAAAGTATTATTCTGAAAGAAAATGAGGATGTATAATTAATGACCAATACTTAAACTTTCGTCGAACGTAAATTTATCAATTACGAGTATTTAATTTATTCTATTTTTGTTGTTTGAAGTGCAAATAAGTCAGGGCTATAGCCTGCTCGGAGGAAGGGCAGCCATTTTCAAATTATTTCTTATTTTTTCTATGACAAAATACCCGGCAAACATATAAATTAGTATAAATATATGTGTACGACGAAAAGAAAATGTTTTGCTACCCTCAGTGACCGGTTTTCCTAAGGCGACGGCCCTGTATGTACATGCCTTGCATTTGGGTATCGTTTCTTCTAAATCTGCTTACTATAGAATGTTCACAAAGATCTGCTTCTGTATAATGCTCTTGAACTATTTTTCTTGCATTGCGAGTTAGAACCAATACACCATGCAGTTTTGAGGATATCTTTCACTGGCACTTTCTTTAAAAAAAACGGTCTTTTGGATAGCGGCTTTTTTAATATTATGTTCAACGTAATTTTCGTCAATAAAATACTTTTGTGGCTGAAGTTGAAATAAAATTCTTATTAAGATTATTAATCCGACTAAATGAACTTTTAGTAGAAATTTATATATAAAAAAAACAATCATTGCTAATACTTTAGATAATATTTGATATTTCATCATGATTTTTTTTCTAATTCTCAGTTTTATTTCTTATATGATTAGAACCTCAGATATCTACTTGTGATATATTCCCCAACGTAAAAGATTCATAGCCAAAATCGATTGATTTTACTTATACGTAGAAATTCTTGTTCATATGAATAGAAAAAGTAAACGCTGTCACAAAATAATAAACAAAATAAGATTAAAATACACAAATTTATTGGACCCTTCTAAATAAGCACAATCTTTTCACAAATATCAGGATAGCAAAGAAAAAAATAACCAAAAATTCAGACAAGATATAAGCACAGCGATATATAGCTGAACCATCTGAATATATTTGTATTAAAATACACAAATTTATTGGACCCTTCTAAATAAGCACAACCTATTCACAAATATCAGGATAGCAAAGAAAAAGATAACCAAAAAGTCAGACAAGATATAAGCACAGCGATATATAGCTGAACCATCTGAATATATTTGTGAAACCTCGCAACCAATTTCCACACGTTAAACAAAATTAAAAAAAAAATACGATGGTCTGTGTGACACCTGTGGCAACCTACAAATGGAGATTATATTTAAACGCTGTCAAAAAGGTATTTTGTGAACACTGACCTCGGAGACAAATATAGGTCGCATACGTAATTAACAATATGGCAACAGTCTCAAGGTGGGACATCTTAAATTTGACAACGTATTTCATCAAATCGGACAAGAGATCGATTTCACTTGGCAAGCCTTTTTGATATTTTTCAAACATGACATCACGTCCACTGAAATTGTGTCAAAATAAAAAAAATATGTAAAATTTGTCTTTGTAAAATCTGTTGATCAGATCCAAATGTTTTCTGTTCATTTATGTTGCGTGGCCCGTTTAATTGGTTTTGCACGTAATGCTTTTGATACAGGTTTTGGGGTTTCTAGACACACGTGGATTTCAATGTTCAACGTCACTGTATTTTAACAAGTTACCAGATTTTATCACAAATACAGACATGAAATTTATTGACTTTGAATCTTCGGCAGCAGTTTAAATTTGTTCTCTGGTTTCATTTTAAGTGTTAATGAGATATAAGAAGGTAAATGCTCTTAAAAGAGGCTGTTTCTTTATTAAAATAGTGTTTTAGGAGTTTTTCATATTTATCCAAAGATCAAAACGATAGAGAAACAGTCAGAATGACAGAACAGTAAGGGTCAACAGTGGGGGGAATTAAATTTCAAAAACCTCATATATTTTTATAATGCGGAAATAGAAAGAGCCATTTTATCGTCTGTGAAAGCAAGAACTAAAAACGTCGAGCCACAAATGTTTCCCACAAGCAAGACAAAATATTTGCTGAAAACTTTTCATGTACGCGTAGTCAAAAAAGGAATGTTTTAATGTATTCATCCGCTGGAAAGCTATTTCTGACGAACCATTGTAAAAGGGATTAACCGTTGTAATGCCGTAACCGCCTACTCCCTCTTTGCCTGATCACTGCTTTTTTAACGTTGCTGACATAGGAGTGCTACAATACAATCAACATGAAGCTCCGACCCGCATTTAGCTTTCATTAAGTTTATAGCTTATGACCTAGTTCTAAGGGATGTATGTTACGTTTTTGCTGTCTTCCACAGTTTTTGTTATATATATATATATATATATATATAACGTAGGCGTTATAACTAAGACTTAATTTATATATATATATATATAAATATATATATATATATATATATATCAATTAGGG
>JAUMGZ010004497.1:0-10409 GCA_032359645.1 Pododesmus macrochisma | reverse complement strand
AATGTAGTTATGTTGAATAGATATAGAATAAAACATCAACTCTCAAACACTATCAACAGCAAGATAGCAATGTAGTTCTGTTGAATAGATATTATATAATAGAAGAAAACATCAACTCTCTAACACTATGCATGTTATTTCTATTTTATTGGAGATGCTGAAAACATTTTTGAAGGTTGACCTTTGAAATTTTTATCTATTTTAAAGAAACTAAGGCTCCAGTTATATGTTACTTGTATGCTTTGCTATTTGAAATAACTTTAGCAAGGAATAAATTCCAGATGAAAATATATAGATACTTATTCTGTACCTTAACAACAAAAGGAAAGAAAAATTGTCAATATAAGTACATTTGTATGAAATGAGGGGCTTTAAAATTGAAAAATAGAAGACCTGAAAAACAAACACTTGCACTTTTTTACCTAATGTTGAGTTACGGTATGTATTCTTATTTGAGATTCTCTCCTTTAATAGAAATATTTACCCAAATTTGAAACAGGTAGAAATAAGCGATGTAAACATTCTTTGAGAGAAATAACAGTTGATGAATACTTCAATTGCTAAACCAAAAATATTCAAGAAAAAATCCATGTATTATGATTTAATCAGGTTGGTCACTCATCTTCAAATATGCTTTAATTAGTTAATAAAACTTCAATATTCATTAATATGAAACAAAGCCAAAATCAAAGTAAATATTTCAAGAAACGGTTGGTTGTTATCTCTTTTCTTAGTTGTGCTCTATAATGATTTACAGAGATGAAACCTGATATACAATAAAACTTCTTTGAGACTTTTGAGATATTTTCTCATAACAAACCATACCCCAAGATAGTTTTGAAGATGATTGGTCTTCACAAAGCCAACCCACTTGGCATTGTCAATTGTGCCATTTATAAACGGATTAATAATGGGCGCCATCGGTGTAGAGTTACTGCTAGAATTACTGCTAAAGTTGGCCATGTCAATGTCCATCTGCAGAGAGAAAATGTTCTAAAATTAATATAAACAGCAAATAAGCGTCAAATGTTTTTTCAACTTTTCTTCAAAAGAATATTTGATAGAATATTTACTGACCATTGGAATGGAATTGCCAATACTGTTGGCTGATAATCATGAAACTATTAAATATGAGTAAATTGTGTACCAAAAATAAATTCATAACTTCTACAAACTCTCATTATGAGAAATATGAATTGTCAGTCTATATGAATAACTAGAATTAGTTTTTCTTGGCATTGTTCTAATCCTATTTCTTGTAAAAAGCTTCAAAAGCTGAAACTAAAGGGGGTGTTACTTACTGATGTTTTGACCAAGGCATTGAAAAAATGGTACCAACTGACTATTCTGTCATTGTTATGAGGTATTTTGTCTAACAGTAGGTGCATGGTGACATTATGTATTATGACATGTATTATGACATCAATAATGATATGACTGATTCTTCCCTACTCAAACTTACAGTACAGTTAGAGAACCAATAGTCCTTCTCTATGAGGCCGAGTTGGTATATTGTCTTGGAGAGAAGCACCACGGCAGTCCAAACCTGGCAGATACAAGACATTGCCGTCCAGGCACCAGTGGCTGGCAAAAATACACAGAGTAGTATTACATAAACTGCACTTATACCAGAAATCTGAAATAAATTGGAACCTCATCATTACAATGTGATCTCAGACAATGATTTATCATGATGACATTAATTAATAGCTTATCACTACATGTATAATTAGGTCAAAATTCATAGCATTAGATAACATTCTGCTCATACTGCTTAAAAGTGGAATAAAGGTATCAATATTTTGACAAACTCAGGAGCATAAATACAGCTGAACATTATGAAATGAAATAAAATAAATTCAACCTAAAGCAGACATCTACTCATCTAGTTAACTGATGATAAAGATCATACATCATTCTTTTTTTGCTAAATTATAAATCTTACAAATTAATATTTCTAAGACAGACAAATATCCACTTCATAAGAAAAACACCAATAATAACTATGATATATTGAAAGCTAACTATTTATGCAAGCAAACTCAGTTCTTTGCTATATCCCTAAATGTTTTTTTAGGTGTATATATTTTATCCCTACAGGTACAAGAATAACTTCTAAAGACTCCAGAAAAAGATATCACACAGAAGAACAAAGACCTACCTCTTTCACTGCAACAATAAGAATGACTAATGCAACGACCTTGAAGATGTGGATCTCTAAAACTCGCCATACATGGAATGTCAACACACCCCAGACTTCACTGCACTTGTTCCACGACCATATGAGGTACTGCTTCAGACGCTTACGTATAACTGAGAAAAAATATTATGATTTGTTACATTGATTTTAATTTCACTTCTTTCCAGCTTAAGATAAATCCAAATATTGTACACCTGGAAATTTCTGTCCCCGGGTAATTTTTTTGACATTTTCACCATTAAATGAAAGGGCAAATTTAAAATGAAAGGGCAAATTACCAGCTACACTGTACATGTCTTTTATTCACAAATGAATTTAGGGCGAATTCAACACAGAGCCAATACGTTTTCTGTTGCCAAAAGGCAAAAATAACCAGAAACGAAAATGTCCAGGTCTGCAGTACAGAGTCAAGAACCTCTGTAAATCAAGTCTCATTTACATGAAATTGATCAGACGGAAACAAAACCAATAAATTTCATCAAAATGTATTGAAAACCTCCGTATAATACCAGCATCTGTATCAGTATATTGTTTACCTCTAGTTTTCCTCCGTATAATACCGGCATCTGTATCAGTATATTGTTTACCTCTAGTTTTCCTCCGTATAATACCAGCATCTGTATCAGTATATTGTTTACCTCTAGTTTTCCTCCGTATAATACCAGCATCTGTATCAGACGTGCCCTCTGTGTCAGTTGTCAGCTTGCCTATATGTACCGCTCCTTCAGCATCCGACTTCCTAACAATAGAAAGATTATAAATATTTACTTAGTGGTTCCACTTTATAATGAAACCAACAACCCAATACATGCCAACCTTGAAAACATCAAATAGGGGAGATTTAATGTGTTAGTAAGAAATAATAGGAAATATAAGAACTTTTAATGCGCAAAATGACAAAAAATTTAGCAAAATAAAATAGGGAGTCTCACTATTTATGGGGGAGACTTGGCAGGTATGTAACACTCAAGAGTACATACAGCTCTGATGATGTGTAATTAGATCTGATGATGTTTAATTAGATCTGATGATGTGTAATTAGATCTGATGATGTGTAATTAAATCTGATGATGTGTAATTAGATTGACATGTTTTGACCACTAGGCGGTCGTCATTAGGACCTATTTTGGGGTTTAACTATCACTTATATTACTCAAAATTAAATTTTATACCTCCATTTTAATTATGGTAATCCTAGGCTTTATTACATCGCCATTTAGTCATAACACAAATATCAAGACTGGATCTGATTAAAGATTTAGTCTTTAAGCATTGATATGACATTTCCTACTGAATGAATTGTGAAATATTAAGGGAATAGTCATCTTTTGATAAAATGAAGTTTGGTGAAAATGAAACTTAGCTATCTTTTAGGACTCGTATGTAAACAGCCATCTTATGAATATGTTGCAGTGCATTGTGGATTGAAAAATATATATCAATTATTGTATCAATCTGTACGATGGTTATCATTTACTTATTGGTTGCTATGCAATGATGTTTCTATGGTTACCTGTATCGTTCAAGATCACTAAGATTTAGAAACTGTTTATGGAAGTAGTGGACTTGTATGATGACTACAATCAGGAAACTGGTTGGTGTTAGCAGCTTTTCAAATAGACCTGCTGTGTCAAATATCTCCAGTCCTATATCAGCAAGTCTGAAACAGAGAATATCAATATCTATAGACTGGTCCTGTAAAATATCTGCAGTCCTATATCAGCAAGTCTGAAACAGATAATATCAATATCTATAGACTGGTCCTGTAAAATATCTGCAGTCCTATATCAGCAAGTCTGAAACAGAGAATATCAATATCTATAGACTGGTCCTGTAAAATATCTCCACTCCTATATCAGAGAGTCTGATACAGAGAAAATCAATATTGATAGACTGGTCCTGTAAAATATCTGCAGTCCTATATCAGGAAGTCTGAAACAGATAATATCAATATTTATACTTGCATTAAATCTGATAGCCCTGTGTTGTTTCTCCAGTAAGAATACTTACGTTTGATCTGATAGCCCTGTGTTGTTTCTCCAGTAAGAATACTTATGTTTGGTCTGATAGACCTGTGTTGTTTCTCCAGTAAGAATACTTATGTTTGGTCTGATAAACCTGTGTTGTTCCTCCAGTAAGAATACTTACGTTTGATCTTATAGACCTGTGTTGTTTCTCCAGTAAGAATACTTACGTTTGGTCTGATAGCCCTGTGTTGTTTCTCCAGTAAGAATACTTACGTTTGGTCTGATAGCCCTGTGTTGTTTCTCCAGTAGCCTGGGAAATCACTGAACTGATACGTGTAGAGCATGATTAACACAGCCATGGAGTAGATAATAACCAACCACCAGAATACAAACATGGTGAACCTCCACAATCTGTAGCTCAACTGAAGACATAATGGAACAATTCTCGATTTATGGTCTCTTGTTTAATGTCAATAATGTAACTCAACTAAAGATAAATGATTCTACATATTACATAGTCTCTAATCAAAAATGTAGCTCAAATGAAGATAAACAATTCTACATATTACATAGTCACTAATCAAAAATGTAGCTCAAATGAAGATAAATAATTCTCTATTAATAGTCTTGAATTAAACATGATAACTTCTTTAAATATATAATGTAATTTATTATGTATTAAAGGATTGCACTTTGAAAAATCCTGGTATTTATTGCATCATAATAAGGCACTTAATTGATAAATAATATTTGAATTTAATTTTGGTAATCATAAAGAGATGTATATATAAGTATAAATTCTTTTTTTATGTCATTAAGATGTATTTGACATAAATTTCTTTGATTATCATTATCATCTACTTAAAATCTCCTTTTTGAAGTACAGTGAATTTAAAGTGCTTCCCAACTGAAGCAGTATGGCACAGATAACAACATGACAACCAAAGTTATATCATGCTGACTTATCAATGTGTATAAGTCCATGTTCTATCTCTTTAAACTGTGCACTTTTATTAGGAAATATACTTCACTCAAGCCATAACAATTAGATACAACAGATAAAATTTATCAGAATGATCAATTCACCAATAACCACGTCACTGAAGCAGTTTAAACTTACTTGGAATGCAACAACGAAGTAGAGGAAGAAGAACATGTAGATGATTCTGTAGATGACAACATCTTGAATGGAGAGAATCAGCAGCCATCCCGCACAGACAAATATCCAGTACTTACACAGTAGGGACCATATATAGGTACCTGTATCAGGGGAGAAAACTCTGTTACAAGCTACATACATATAAACTAGCCTGTCCGCCCTAACTAACAGAAATCTAGAAAGGGGAGATAATTCTGTTTAACAGATACAAATATTGCAAGATGAGAAATCTATACCAGAGGGAGATATTTGAGTTTATTAGTTACAAAAAGCACAAGTAGATAAATCAAGTAGGGGAAATGATTCAGTTTATTAGTCACATAAAGATCACTAGTGAAACATTTTTAATATAAAAGAAGGAAAAGATAACTCTAATGCATATATAGGAGAAAAGTGAGCAGATTACTTGAACTTCAGTCATAAGTTAAATGTAAGCAGGGAATGCTTTATAAACACAGTACAGGAATCATGCAGAATGTCACGCCATGTTAAAAATCACGATATGAAGCCAGCATTTTATTTAAATAAAGCAGAAGATTCCACAAATAAAAATTCTTCATAATGGTCAAAAATGGTTAAAATTAATAAATAGTTTTCAAAGTTGAAAAGTAAAGCATTTAAATATATTTATCTTAATGTGACCTGTCCCAGTACTTACTCTTCAATTAAGTGAACAATGTTTAAAATTTTAATGATTTTGAGAAGGAGATGACCGAATTTTCAATATTTCTATTTTGTAAGTTTTGTTTTCTGAGTTTAACCAACAATCATGACTTTTTGGAAAGATGTTTCTTCTTTAATCCAAATAATAATCTGCTTTCAAAGTCTTTGTGAGTATAAACAATACAAATGTTGTAACATTAGTTAAAGAGATATAAAGCTATTGTTTGTTACATACATGTACATGTATATATGTGAATATTATCTATATAACCTAGCTGTTAACAAACATATTTACATTATGAACCAGTGATTTAAAAACTCATATATACAATGAAAAATTAGTATAAAAAAAGTTCCGGCTAGATATGAAAAATATAGTAAAATAAAATCTATGTATTAATATTGGATAGTAAACAAAAGCATTTATATCTCTGAATTTCCCTGAAGATATCTATTTGACATGTTTGAATAGTAAGGATGGGAAGAATGTCATTTCCTTATGAAATCGACTTACTAAATGTATTGTGTGGATCACAATTTTTTATAACTGACCTTTAACTTTGACTTAACATGCACCCCAAAATCAAAAGGGTAGTTTCCTTCATTTACTAACAGGGAACTGACATACCGGTAATAATTTTGACTTGAATCCAAGACTCTAAATGGAAAGGAGCTCAAGTACATATTTCTGGTTTTTTGTATCAGTGATCTTGACCTATGACCTATGAATATCAAAATCAACAGGTTTTTTCATTTCCTTAAAGGGAATCAATATGCAAATTTTAACTCTTATGCAACCAAAGAAACTAAAGATACCTTGCGGAAAAGAGCTCAAGTGCAACTTTCAGTTTATTTGGATCAGTGATCTTGATCTTTAACCACAAAATCAGAAGGGAGCTTGCTTTATTAACAGAGAACCAACATATCCAGTTTGGGTAAAATAAAACCTAAGGACTTCAAAATACTGTGCAGAAATGAATTCAGGAATATGTATTTTTATTTTTGGTAATGACCTTGACTTTTGACCTTTGAACCCAAAATCTATAGGGTTTTTCCTTTCCTAGCAATAAACAGTACATCAATTAGGGCATTAATCTAGACAAAAAATTATTAGAGATGTCACGAAGAAACAAATTCAATAATCTATTTCTATTTAAGTAACATTGCCATTGACCTTTTTCCTAAGCACCCAAAAATCAATAGGGCTTTTCATAAAAGGGGAACCAAGATACTAAATTTGGATTAATTCCAATCAACAAAACTAAACATATCATGAAGAAACAAACTTATCTACAGACAGATGGACAGCTCAATTTCTTGAAATAAATTTATAATAACTTAAATATTAGAAGTGCATTGATTATATAGGATTGAAAGGGTGTGTACTCCAGAAATTTTCATCTTAAAGATTTAACCATTTTTCAAATAAATATATGAGAATATTCATATTCAAAGAGACATTCTGATAGAAAGAAAGAGTATGTTGCATTAAAAGACAAGACACAAAGGTGTGCATGCAAGGGAAGAATTTTGGATAGGGAAGATAACTTCACATTGATTTGTATACAACATGCATAGGTACCAATTAATGGGAAGATAACTCCACAGAATTCATTCTACATGCAAAGGGAGACAATTCTTTAGCAGTCTAGCATACCCCTCTTTCTAGAATACTACATGCAGGCATGATAACTTGTTTACCTATCTGCTTCATACTGTTACTGTCATACCCATCAGTGTCATCAAACTTCACAGAGACACCTAAATTTGTACATGCAAAACAAATCAAATCAAAAAGTCTAAGCAGTCGAAGACATGTAACAAACTTCTAAAATGAAAACAAAGCTAAGTAGCTCATAACAAGAGTGACAATGACATGCACAGATGATGCCTGTTGCTGGTTATTCACAAGATTAAAGCATGTAAAAGTTTGAAGTGATTATAATGATAAAGCATTTTTCATTAGTGCTTCTCTTGTATAAGCAAACAATAATACCTTAAAGTCAACAAAGGTAATAAGACAATTTCCATAAATTTACAAATTATTTCAAAAGAAAGCATTTATGTGTTCATGAATTGTTAAACATATTTTGCATAATTATAACCTCAAACCAAAGTACAATAACGAAATTAACCTCCAACCAAAGTATGTTAATAAACTTAACCTCAAACCAAAGTATGTTAATAAACTTAACCTCAAACCAAAGAATGTTAATATACTTAACCTCAAACCAAAGTATGTTAATATACTTAACCTCAAACCAAATTTAATATCAACATTCTCTTTTATACATAAAGATTAAATGCATGCTATTAGCATGTCATAAATAGAATTACTGTATATAATCGAGGGAGAATTTAATTTCATTACTAATGGGACATTACACATCACAGCCATCCTCGTCTGAGAGATCAAATATATATCGGACATTTGTAATTTGAGAATACAAGGGCTGTGTAGGAATTAAACGGGCAGTTTATGCTACTGATCACAAGAGAACATCATTAGGACATGCACCAGTGGTTTCATTTAGAGTAGTTTCATTTATCACTCGATTTCCATAACAGTTAATCCTGGAAAATGTCAGCATTTCTCTTATTGATATAGCTCATAGCTCTCTCTCAACTAGTGGCAACTGTTTATACAAATGATTCTGTCAATGACAGATATCATGAGACATTTAAAACCTAAGGTGTAAAAAACATCTAGTGCACAATATTAACAAGAAACTTAAGGAAAGTTCAAAGAAAATACAAATGTTGATTAAAGATATACTAATTCAGTCAAAACTTAGTGTTACAAAAAATTCAGAATGCCAACTTGCAACATAGAATTATCATACAATGAACGCATTCATTTCACTATCTGAATCCCAGTTTAATGACTTTTGCTTAATTTCAACATGTTTATTTCAATTCAAAAACTTGTAATACGCTTAAATTGTTATTTTTTTTGACTAAAATCAGTCATTAAGAAGATTACAACAACATTAGTCAGACTTTGGATGACTTCTTTTTTCTAGTGTTGCCACTTGCATGATAATCTAGAAATCATGATACAAACATTGATTATATGTAATACACCAGCGTGGTGACCTAGTGGATAGAACGCTCGCTTCGTGCTGGTAGACTGGTGCTAGAATCCACGGTCGTGGGTTTGAATCCCAGTAGCGTCAAAACCTGACGTTAAAATTAGGCAATCTTCTCGCTCCCTGCTAACCGCTCAGCTTTACTTTGGTAAGAGGAGGACTGGTTGGCTCAGTGTCAGTGTAATGGGACCGAGTGAAGTATCATATCAATGGGTCTGCGGGGTGATATTTTAGTGAGACAGCAATATAAAGTCGCCATAAGTGTGCACTGTCTTTGCAGGCACGGTCTCGATATGACACTTGCTTGTCATTTAAAAAAAAAGTGTAATACTTTCTGTCTTATAGACTTTATATATATTTTTTTGTAAATCTGCCAAAAAGCTGCAATTTTCAATTTGTCATACTGCAAAATTTTGATTTCAATTGAAATTTCCCCTTTAACAATCATCTAAAAATATTTTTCTGATATTGGATTAAGCAACTAACAAAACACAGAGAACCAATAAGCCAAGCCTAAGCCTCACAGCCATTTTAATATCACTAAACAACATTATGGTTTGAAAACATGCAGCAATCACCATATATAGAAAATAAATAAGATATTCCTTAACCAGATTGAAAACTTTCACCCAACATATTCAACATGTTTAAAATTAAAGATTGGTAGTAAAGTTCATTGGATTTGTTTGGGGTTAATAATGATCCACAATATCCCAGTCTTGTTATTCTTTCAGATCAAACTGATTTATACTTTTAAAACATTACAAATCTAAAAGCTATAGATTACGCAATGGAGTTGACGGTTACAGAATTAACTTAATAAGTAATAGTAATAACTTCTTATTATACCTAGGTATAATAAACTTGATTTGATTATTCAATATCTGGTAATATAAACTTGACTGTTGGGGTATAATGATCTTGGCTATCCAGTATAGGGTATAATAGACTTGACTGCTGGGGTATAATGATCTTGGCTATCCATTATAGGGTATAATAGACTTGACTGTTGTGGTATAATGATCTTGGCTATCCAGTATAGGGTATAATAGACTTGACTGCTGGGGTATAATGATCTTGGCTATCCAATATAGGGTCTAATAAACTTGACTGTTGGGATATAATGATCTTGGCTATCCAGTATAGGGTCTAATTAACTTGACTGTTGGGTTGTAATGATCTTGGCTATCCAGTATAGGGTCTAATTAACTTGACTGTTGGGTTGTAATGATCTTGGCTATCCAGTAACAGGTCTAATAGACTTGACTGTTGGGGTATAATGATCTTGGCTATCCAGTATCAGGTATAATAGACTTGACTGTTGGGGTATA
>JAUMGZ010004486.1:0-10409 GCA_032359645.1 Pododesmus macrochisma | reverse complement strand
AATCAAACTAGGAGGTGAAAGGCTCTTATGATTACAAGTCGGCGACTTTAACCACTAGGCCACCGCGGCCCCCAAATGATGATGCAGTTTCTTAAATAATAGTGTAATGTACCTTGTATTTCTGTCTTGATCTCTGATTTTCTTCTCCATCTCGGCATCTGTCAGCGTTTCCAAGAATGGACACCAAGAATCAGCCTCATTTTGATTCCTAATAGCAACTTCTATTGAGGGTAATGGTGGTTCTGTACTGTAAACAAACATAAGGCATAGCTTTATGATATTATATAGATTTCACTTGAATCTAGGTTTAATAGTCCAAGCAAATGAATTTGTAAACATTGTTGAAACTTAAAGATTTATACAACATAAAATGCTTTATACATGTCTAAGCTGTAAATAAATGAATGTGAATATTTTTATTTAACTATATAAATATTGTGTTTGAAAAAAAATGTGTACAAAGGCATAACTTAACATAGGATTAAAACTTGGCATTTATTTGGTATTTAGTAAACTGCTAAGTGACCTTTACCTTCTTTGTTCAGCCTCTGTTTGATAATTAAGTGATGCAGGTTTGGTAACACTTACTTGATAACAGTCGTTTATGTTAAAATTTTTGTAACCTATGGACAGACCCCTGGAATTTTGAAACACATTATGCCCTGAGCACTTTACTAGTACTATGATAATTATAGTTTTTGGTCAGTAGACAGGCAATTGTGTTCTAATTTTTTTTCTCACATGGACATTGCAGACATGTGTCTGATATGAACAGTGCCTGTCTGAAAAAGACATAACATGTTTGGGTTCGGCATCTAAAATTTAGGATAGGTTGGGTTATAGGAACACAAACATATTTTCCAGGGCTTATTATATTGATTTCCTGAATTTAATAATACCTGAAAGCATATGTGCGTTGATGCCAGCTGAGCTGTCCTCTTATGCTGTAGGCAATGCAGGTCACAAACTCACCACCTAAACCTGTTTAAAGAAAATGTTAATATTTATATTACATTTCAACACTAGTTACATCTTTTCATAGTATATTTGTATTTGTTTCAAAATGAAATTCTAAATCTTATTGTTTTATAAGATTTGTTCATTTTAATCTTCATTGAATTTCAAGCAAATTCAAGTTAATTTTTTAGTACCGGGTACGTAAAATAATCTGAAAACTAGAATTTGTCAGAACAACATGAATGAACCATGCTGAATATTGTTCTCAAAAATTAAAATAAATACTTTTTTTCTATGTTCATTTTGTTAAAGAAACTCAAACACTTCAATGTAAACACTTAATAGCAAGCTTTTTAATATGTACAAACAATTTTATTGTTTCCAATATGGCACAAGACATGTATTTGTATGTTCACGGAGTGTGTAACAAATTTTCATTTGGTTTGATATCAATGAAATAATCACATATAATAAATACATAATTTATGAAAGATATATTCATTAAACATTGTAGGAAAATGAGTTAAAGAATGAATGGATCTGCAAATTAATGTTGTTCATTTATTGAGAAAAAACAATTTTTAGAAAAAAAAGAAACCAATCAAAAGGCAAAGGCAACAGTAAATATTTGCGGATCAAATTCAGGTTTAAACTTGATTTGTATATTATCAATTTAAAGCTGTGTACAACTTTTAATCGGATTGGTCATTTAATTTCAAATCTATTGAGGGAAAATGAATTTTGGAGCAAATAAACCAATCAGAATGCAGCAGGACTACAAAATATTTGCACAAAAAGTTCAGTTTTTAACTTGATTTCTAAAGCCATGTTACCAAGCTGGTAATTTCACTTTAAATGAAATGAGAGAAACAAGCTTGGGATTAAGTACTAACACATGGACAGGGTAACACTTAATACAGCCCACCTATATTCTACAGAGAGACTATACAAAATTGAAATATAATAAGTATCTGACAGGAAAAAAAACCTGAAAATGGTATTTTACCCAATTCTGCACATAAATTCCTTGCAAATTCTTCGGGTGAATTTTCAGATTCTGACATGTCCCATTCAAACTGATCAACCAAAGAAATGTTCCCCACATGAATATTCAGCTGTGGAAGAAAGAAATTAACATTAAAATATAATTGAGTTATAGTAAAATTATAAACTGTACACTACAAGATCAACATTTTCCAACCATGCAATGATGCATTATTATGGAAAGGAAACCATTTAAAGTATACACAAATTAACCATTTATAATATCATGGATTGATACATACATAAATGGTCAGTTAAGGCACACTTTACATTAAGATTATGGTACTGGTTTGTATAATTAACAGCATGGAATAGTAAATATAAACTAGATGCAACTCGAAGGGGGGCCTTCGTAGATACCCCCGCTTTTATGTACACCACCTTAAACTCATCTACCCTGTGCATATAGCAAATTCAATATTGTATGTGTAAGTAGTCACCCTGACCTGCTTATGGTAAGCAACACACCTCCTTTAATGATTGTACTTACACACCAAGTGTCATTCTTGTTGTTGTAACAGTGTAGGAGATATGCTCTGGAAACCAATATTCAAAATAATGTAGGTCAAAGGTCAAGGCAGAGGTCCCAGTGACCTACTTTTGGTATGTGACACACCACCTTACACACAAGTACTTATATAATAAGTTCCATTACAATATGTGCAAAAGCAGGGGAAATATGCTCCAATAGCCAATATTCAATAATAAATGTAGGTCTAAAGTCAAGGTACAGTGACCTAATTATGGTATGTGAAACAACATATTCCTCACAAGTATCCATACACTAAGTTCCACCACAGTATGTGAAAAAGTAAGGTACTCCAGAAAGCAATCAAAGGTCAGGGTACAGGTCAGTGACCTACTTACAGTAAGCAACATACCATGTTGCGGACAAATACCCTTATACAAAGTTTCATTACATACGTGAAAAAAAAACACATTGGAGATATGCTCCGGAAACCAATATTCAATGATGTAGGTCAAAGGTCAAGGTAGAGGTTGCAGTGACCTACTTATGGTTATACAATGACTTCCACACAAGTACCCTTATACTAAGTTTCATGAAAAACATGGGAGATATGCTCCGAGAATTTTTTGGATGCATGGACGGACCGACAAAGCAAACACTATATACCACCTACTTCGTTAAAGCCGGGGTATAATAACAGTATTTTGTTTGACAAGAAAAACATGATTTCGTAAATGAAACACATCACTCTTAAAAATGAGCAATGAAATGTAGCATATTTGAAGATGGTTTGCAGACAATCACCATCACAGATTTAATTTGTATTGTGTGCAATTAACTTACTACCTATATCAAAACATACTTTTAAAATTACTCTTTGGTCAGCTTGTTGGTCAAGTATGTTGTCCGTCTGGAAAGCTTCAATCTGTTGTCTTATGGCTGAAGAGATGGCAGGTACAAAGTTCACAGGGTTAAGGTCAAGGTCGTCACACAATATTTCTGCAAACTGCTCAGGACTTATTAATGTTTCTGTTACCAAAAAAAACAACACAAAATGTAATTTCATATTGAGAAACATAAATTTCTCAATAGTGAACTAAAAATCCAAATATGAAATTTATGAAGTTGACTTTTTGAGTCAAGGTTCGACAATCTGAATCAACAACGAGGACTTGCTTACATAATGTAACCTGTGATAAAGTCAACACTTTGTCAGACTATTAAGAAGGAGTTCTGGTAATTGATATTTAAATCAATCCAAAACTTTATGTATATAACATATGCCAGGTTTGTTAAAAAATATTAATTTGTGACTATATGAACTGACTGCCCAAATGATCTCCCCTGATTAACTGATGGCACATTTATACACCCACAGAATTAAAAAAGAAGCTTTATTTGTTCAATCTCTCACAATATACTATTCAGGTAAAATTGTTCCTTTTGAAAAAAAAAAACCAATGTGTAAAATTAGAATTAGAGGGTAAAGTGTTCAACGTAAAAAGTGTCAAGACTCAAGGGCGCTTAAAAAATTAGAAAAAGTAGAGGGTCTGTCTGTTAGGACCATATTACGAGCTCAAACACTGAATAGATATACTACACTGCTATCCCATAATGTATCTTAGCTATCATACACGAACGTAAATGCTTGAAAATGGAGGGGGCTTATAGGGACACGGGTGTTTATTACTTATATGTTGAATGAAGTACTTTTATTTTAATATAAACAATTCATGTTTATTGCATATTTTTTTATTGTGATTAATACAAACAAATGAGAACAAGTCTTTGAACTTGTCTTCAGACAATGGGATACTTATAATTAAGTTCAATGTTTTCTGAAGTATATCTCTAAGTGATTGGCACGTGAATACCCGACTTCGTATTTTATCATGTATACCGTTTTTATTCCAAGTGAAACAGTCTCTTAGCTTTTGCCCATCATATTCCATGTCAAGACGAATTGGAACTAACTGCTCGGATTGGCGTGCATTTTCTTGGTTCTGGGATGGATCTGTATCATCAAAACTTCAACAAGGAAAAGATTACATCATCACAATATTCCAAAACTTCAACAAGGAAATAATTACATCGTCACAATATTCCAAATCTGTTACTCTTTTGACAAAAACAATGTGTATATTAAAACATTCTATATAATATACCAAATTTTACAAGTCCTCCTAATTACTTCCTGAGTTTGTTAAAGAGAAACTTTTGTTGCTTCATTAAAATATAATACATTGTAACTATGTCTGCGAAGGACATTCACATAGATAAGAGTGCACAAGTGGTTGATGTCTGTCACCATTGTTACTTCTCTCATGTATCTAGTAGAATATTGTAACCGATATATAGGGACATGATCTTTTACTGCAATGGATGTATCCTCACTGATGTGTTCCTTGAGAATAAATCAAGGTCATACTGTAACTTGTCAGTTAGCCTGCTGGTTTGCTTGGTTTGTGATCTTTAAGGTTACACTTTTGTTGTTAACTAGTTGAAAAACTTGAATACTAATAATTTGAACTTACTTGTTGAAATACTATGATAGGTCAAAGATACATACCAGAGTGGAAAGGTACGCACTTTAGACTTTCCTAGTCTATTTCTGTTGATAGGCGTAGAACATGGTACAGCATCAAGATGGTGAGAGCTACTAGGGACTGTGGGTACCCAGTTAGAACGTTTGTTTTTCATATCTCTGAAAGAAGATTTGCAAAGAAAATCAGAAAATATGAATTAAGAAAATTTAATAATTATGGTCGTTACTCTATCTCTTTTACAGCAGTTCAAATTAAATTTACTATAACTCATTCTAAAATTCATTCTCAACACAGATAACAACAATTCTTGATGGAAAATACAGGAGTGTTTATGTTTTATACTGTATACCATGACATAAAGTGAGGTTGATCATCATGTACCAGGTACTAAGAGTCCACTTGTTCCGGTTCTTTTAGTTATTTTGCTGAAAGCTAAATATGCTTGTCTAATATTGGCTATTTCAAATATCTATACTTCATTAAATTCATCTGATGTAAAAGATGAATAGAAATAATATAAATGTTTCTTATCTGTTTCCAATACCTGTAAATTTCAATTTCTATTTGTCTGATATAAGAATATAAAGATGTATGTACATGTACACATTGTAAAATTGCTTCTTATCTGTTTCTAACACATGACAACTTCTATCTGCATTTACCTGATGTACATGTAAGACATGTGCACACATTGTAAATGCTTCTTATCTGTTTCTAACACACGACAACTTCCCTTTATATTTACCTGATGTAAAATGTGTGTACGCATTGTAAAAATGCTTACATTTACCTGATGTAATTAAGATGTATACAAGCTGTATCAATATTTACCTGATGTAAGATGTATCACTGCTCATTGACACTGCCTTAAATTTATCATCATTGCCTTCAAGAATATCATCAACTTCTGAACCTTTCAGCAGGGTAATGTTTGTAGCAAGAGCAGGAGCACCTGTTCCTGTTGTAAGAATATTTAAATATTGAGTACATAGATATCTAGTATTCACCAACATATAATTTGAAAGAAGATTATATACTTGTATTATGAGAACTTACATGTATATATAAAAAAAATCACATGAAAAACAGAAACAAGTACGGTATTTGTATATATTCTTTTAAACATATATTGACTAAAACATTACTGCAGGGGTTACTTAGGATGGAAATTGCAGAGGTTCATCTTTTCTTTGTTAAACTGTATGCATTTTCATATGAATTCAAGTACAAAATTGGCCCCTTAAAATGTTTGAGGGGAGTCTTTGAAATTAAGGAGACCCAGTCCACAAATCCCTTCCCAGAGATATCTCTGGTTCTGAAATGGCTTTTTCAATCTAAATACCTCCCAACATAATTCACTTTGTTTTGGGTTCATGCTGATCAGCTAATAACTGTTTAAAATGATATAAACAAAATTTTATTTATTCTCCACAATTTTTTTGACTTAAATTGTCTAATAACCTAGTGCTGCAACTTTTTTTCTTTCTTCCACAGTAAGAAGTCTTCTCCACATAGAGGGATACTTCTTGTATAAAGATCCTCTGAACATCCGAAGATAATTTCCAACCTACAAGTAAACAAGAAATAAAGATCTAGCTATATATATATATATATATATAGCTACATGTAGGAGAATATGTAAATGTTACATTTTAATATACATACAGCATATATATATATATATTTATAAGATAATATATTTTATTTACCAATCAAGAGCCAATAGGAGGCATATGCATGGAAATGCAACATACATGCTTCAATGCTCAATGACATATGCATGGTGACCAGAAAAATAAAATCCTCATGTCTAGATCTAGTCCAGAAAAAACAGGCTTAAGCAAAACTAACAATGTAGTTATATATAGATAGTTTAATTTGCTTGTATATATGTTTATGAAATAATACTCATTCCTTTACATATTGTAATAAGGAAGTCACACAATTGCAAGAACCAATTAATCTTAACATGAAAATAAGAAATGTGTGTGTTCAATGATACTTTATAATTTGATTGAAAATTGTTTGTTTGTTTATTTATTTGCATTAATATTGGGTTTAGCGTCCCTTTAACTCATCTATCATAATTATTTAATTTAACTCCAGTATGAACAAAACACAGGCCATAACTACTCACAATTAAATATTTTTACTGCAGTAAAACAATGGTTTGTTTTATTGGGGTTTATTAGCATCCCTTTAACTCGTGTATAGGTTATATCAAGACGGTGTCTAGTTGTGAGAGCGCACACTTAAGGCCACTTTACTAAAATTTAACTAAAATATCATGTCACAGACAAATTGACACGATACTTCACTTGGTCACATTATCCCGACACCGAGCCATCCAGTCCTCCTCCTATCCATGACAGTAAAGCTGAGCACTTACTAGGGAGCGAGAAGCTTGCCTAATTTTAACGTCTTAGGTTTTTACAAAACAAAGATTTGAACCCAGGCTACCAGCATGAAGTGAATGCCCTTACCACTGGGCCACCAAGCCAGTAAAACTGAAAACACTGAATATATGTCCATGTGCAGGATATAATCACGTCTGAAAATTAACCTTGGAAAGGTTGGGACACCACCTCACTTCAGTGACGGAAATTGGATTGTTCTGGACAGAAACTTATAAAGACACCTTCCTGTGCTTAAAAATAGATAAATATCCAATCAGTCTGCTGCTCACTTTACAAATAAATTCATGTTTTGAAATTTTAGCAAGGCTGAAGTGAGGTGGCATTGAGTTCTTACCTTTCCAAGGTTAATTATCAGACGTGTTTAAATAGCACCCGGGCAGAAGCTCTCCGTGCGGTATGAATTATCCAAATCGAAAATAAACATCGGAGAGCTTCCACAGAAGCCATTTACATGCAAGACCATAGAATCATATACTAACATATAAATCTATGGCAAGACCAACAAGACTCTTGTCAAGAGTCGAATTTCCAGTTTGGCCAAAGGGCATGAATAAATGTGTAATCGTTCAATAGGTTACGTCTGTAGGTAAACTTTTTTCTGCCTGATTAAAGAACATTATGTATACGTACCTCTGACCCGACATAATAGTAGTCTCCTCCTTCCTCAATTTGGAATTTCTGTGGTTTCTCGCCATAAGTCTTTGTCCCTACCATAAACGACGCCATCTTTGATCAAACTTCCAAGGGCAATAACCCTTCTTTGAGGATGCACTTCACTATTTTCTACTTTATATTTAATTATCATATTTTGTAATATCTATTATCACCTATACGAATAGGTGATATCAATGCATTGGTGCCCGAAAAAATCGACAATTAAATGATAAGAAATCATAGATATTTATATTAAATAAAAATTCCTAATGAGATCACCTTGTTTTATTGTAATTTGATGTATAATATGTGTACATGTACTAATTTCATCATATTTACCTTTTGACGGGCATGGCCGTAACTACCTATTTTGCTAGATATCTTATAAAAATAGCTTATTTTTTTTAAGAATACATAAGATTTACAGGGTTTGCCTCGGCTGTTATGATACCGGCCCTATAGTTACGACCATGACGTGTAACACTTTAACGCAGCCTTTGAAATAGATAACAACTTTATTGGTGAACTGGTTTTTTCTTCTTCATTAAATACGATAACCAATAAAATGTTGAGTGACATTCCTAAAATACCGTACAAAAAATAAATTACTTCTAGAGCTCAGAAAATATATCACCAACCCCATCCCCCGGGACACTGTACCAGTAAATATCTTTATTTTTCAATCATTTTTACGTTAATCAATACTGTCTAATAACTACAATTATTGTCATGAGTCTAGTTTTTGTCTGTGTGTAATCAGTCTAGATTTTAGTCGTCATAGGCTGGTAGCTTTTATGGTTGTGGTGACATTGTATCCACTGCCGTATACATATATGTTAATTTATGTAACGTGTTCATTGACTTCAGTTCAATTTCAGTATACATTTTTATTATTAGTTTATAGTTCACACACACACGCGCGCGCGAGCAAACACTTTTCCCTGGTTTGATTAATGAAATTCTATAGCGCAATTTATAGATGTTTATATATGTAAACAAGCATAACCTAACAGATGAGCGCTTTTTCTACAATATACCGAGGATTTCTTACTTTTGTCATTTTAAAAGTTCAAAGTCGTGTCAACAGACGTCACGGATCAAGACGGACTTTATATTTCATCAGCCAAGACTGATTGAAAAAAAGGAAGTGAAAATTTCACTGGCGTGAACTTTCAACAGACATTGCGCAGAATTAACATAAATATTGTAGCCTCTATCATTTAACTTGTCCGTGTTTCCTCCGACTTTCTGCCCACTTATATTGACGACTTTCGCCCGCACAAGTCATCTACAAAAATTGACAGAAAGTCGGAGGAAACTCGGACAACTAGTATTACTTTACAAGATGCAAATTTTAATGGACCTTAATAAGAACTTTCTGTGACATCAAACACATGACTGGCAACGTATTGTTAATATGGTTATACAATGGTCAAATTAAGAAATAATTAACATTTTGGGGTATATTATATTGTAATGTATACCGAGGACGAGAAAAGGTTGTAAAAAGATATATAACGAAAGCCGTATAGGCCTGAGTTTATCACTTTACAGCATTTCCGAGTCTGAGTTATAAATTTAAAATACACTATATACAAAAATGTTGATAAATTCTATTCTATAAAGAGAGAGCACCATGTTTTTTATCTTGCAAAGTAGTGCGTAATAATATATTTCATCAGTTTTTCTTGATTTCCTGCAGTTTTTATATTCAAAACCACACTAGCCATTGTCAGACTGAAGCTGTACATCGGAACTACCGGAGTATATATATCACACAATTGAAAGACCATAAACATGCTGAAACTGAAGTTTTGATGATGATGGGAAAGGGCACTAGAATGCATTATTGAGCACGCACATGCATTGCTGTCCAATAATACATGGCTACCGACCAAAATCAAAACATTGCATTCATCAAAAGAGTAGCGTTTAATTACTATTACTAGACAGGTTATCTTGAACTATACATTAAGTAACCCGTCTAGACATTCAAAGGATAGCATTCAATTGTCGCAAGCGTGTATTCGTAATAATCTAGTAATGTAAATTAAAGGCACGCAATGCAAGCGCGTAGTCTGTTAGATATAGTTACGCAGTTACGACACTCAAGACACGATCGGTCAACACTGTCCATTTACGAATTAAGTCAGACACTTGGACCAGAAGGGTATATAAATATTGTGATATATGTTTTATATGTGTTTTATTTGTGTCTTGTAAGTCTAATAAGGCTGGATATCAAAGTACTTGCATGAGAAAAAAACCTTGTAAATATTATGTAAAGTTTGCTTTGATATGTGGCACGTTAATAAATATTCA